>LNAC01000034.1:4418979-4507500 GCA_002007465.1 Ailurus styani | reverse complement strand
AGAGCACAAGCAGGGAGATTGGGAGAGGGAGAAGCAGGCTCCCCAGTAAGGAGCCCAATATGGGACTATCCCAGGACCCTGGAATCATGACCTGAGCTGAAGGCAGATGCTTAACCAACTGAGCCACCCAAGCACCCCATAGATTACCCTTTTATCTCAAAACAAAATGACCTTGTATAAGATACAAATTATCATAAATCAATAATAAAGAATTTTAAAGTCATCCAGGTAAAAAAAAAAAAGTGTAACCTATACAGAAATTTCCATTACACTATCAGATTCGTCTGCAGAACCTCTAAAGGCCAGTAGAGAGTGTAATGACTTATTTGAAGTGTTGAAAGATTTAAATTTTCAGCCAACAATACTTAATCTGGCAAAGTTTTCCTTCAGATCCAAAGAAGAAATAAAGGCTTTCCCAGATCAACTAAATTTGAAAAAGTTCACCACTAGACCTCCTACAAGCAATGCAATAAGGGGTTCTTCAATCTAAAACTGACAGGCTGACCAGCCACACGAAAGCATACAAAAGTACACAACAAACTAGGTAAAGGTAATAATATTCCTTTCAGACTTAGCAAACTAACTCTAAATTAGGATGGTGTGTCAGCACTTCAACAACAGTATAAAAGTTAAAGGAACAGGGGGAAAAATAACTACAGCAACTGTAAGTTGTTAGTGAAACTCAAAAAAAAGGTATAAATTGTAAGTAACATCAATATAAAAGAGAAACCTAGGCAATGAGAGATAAAACCATTTCTGGCTGAGAACAACTTACCTTTAAGAAATTTTATGTAAGTCCCACGGTAACTATGAGACAAAAATCTGTAGCAAAAACCTATAGCAGAGCGACAGAGAAGGGGAAAGCAGAGCATACCACCAGGAAAAATAGCCAATTTACAAAGGTTCCTGCCTAGAAAGAGAGTGAATAAGAACTAATGGAAATATAAAACCAGAAAGCAATTAAGATGGCATTAGTCTTTACATAGTAATAATTATTCTAAATGGAAGTGGAATGAATTCACCAATCAAAAGGTACACTAGCTGGCTGGACAGAAAATAAGACCCAACTATTGGGTGCCAATAGGAGATACACTTCAATTTTAAGGATGCATATGAGACTTGCAGGGATGGGAAAGACACTCTATGCAAGTGGAAACTGCAATTGATCATCAAATTTCTGAATATAAATTCAAAGAGGGCTTAAAAATTTAGAGTTTAAGTGAAAATCATTAATTTTTTATGGGAATGTTTTCACATGCTGTGGCAAAGATGCTGTATTTTAGTGCTTCTTCTGGTAATAGTTTCCCCCCAAGTATCAACAGATATATCAATTACTGCTAAATGTCCTCTTGACAAAATTGTGTCTCTGTGTCAAATACTTTTCTTTGTAGTTTTACTTTATAATTTTGTTGAAATAAATAGCTCCAATTCAAGATAGTGACATAGGAAGATCCTACAACTCACCTCACACGGCACACTGAATCTATAGCTATGGAACAATTTCCTCCAGAGAAAAACCCTAAAATTTGGCAGAGTGAGCTCTTCACATCTGGTAAACAAGGGGAAAAGCACATCAAAGTGGGTAGGAAAGACTGAGACACAATCTCACCAAAAACCCCCACCACAGACACATAATCAGATGGGGATTCAGAAGTTGGAGCCTCTCCCTGAGAAGCAAAATGTTTGATCCCACAGTGGGCATCCTAACGTTTAAGACTGGCACCTGAGAGATGAGAACCCACAACATCTGGCTTTGAAGACCTACAGGGTTTACAGGGCCTGAGTTCCTACCAGATTGATGGGGCTATAGTAAACTGAAAAACAACTCTTAAAAGGCGCATGTGCAGACTCACCTGCCCCAGGGCCTGGCAGAGAAGCAGTCCTTTGAAGGTGCCAGATTTTATGTGAAAAAGACTCATTTGCTAATGTTAAAGCATTGGTCTGAGGGGCAGGGGCCTAGAGGAAGACTCTCTGGGGAAAAGAGCTGGTGAATGCTGTCTTCCTCATCTCTTTAGGTTATGCTCTAGAGCACCAGTATCTCCTGAAGAAGAAATTTTATCTATGCCTGGTATCCCAGTTTTTATGCCTAGTAACCCAGTTTTTGTGGCTGCCTCTCAGGAAACACCCCTTGAAAACCTGGCTCTAGAGAATGAGAGCTTGTATTCCTGGGGCTCACACGACTGGAACAATCAAAGAGACAGTTTGGCAGACTAACACTCCCAGGGCAGAGTACAGGTAGCAGACCAAAACCCACTCCCAAACTGAGAAAGAGGCCTATTTGCTTGTCCAGGGGCTCTGACCTAAGGGTCTGACCTGAGACTTCTGGTTTGACACGTTTATAGATATCCACAGAATTTCTCTCACTGAACAGAGGCCAGTGGATGCAATATTTACACTCTCCATCTACCTTACTGGAGCTTGCCATTATCTTTAAGAAAGGAACTTATTATATTCTTGGCTGATGCCTTGATTTTTTACAGCTGCTTCTGGGGGACACCTCTCTATCACCGGGCTCTGGTGTCCAGTGAGTTTATGCTCATAAATTCCATAGGTCTGTAACCAACAGAGTTCTTAAATAGCTATCACACTACCACCCCCTAGGGCACAGCAAGAAGTAATGAGAACTGGGAGCTCAGTCTTTTTGTGAAAGAGGCCTACTGGCTTAAATTAGAGCTGTAATCTGGGGCAGGCTTCTAATGAAACACAGATTTGGGAGGCCTGGGTGGCTCAGTCAGTTAAGTGTTTGCCTTTGGCTCAGGCATGATCCCAGGGTCCTAGGATTAAGTCCCGTGTCAGGCTCCTTGCTCAGCGGGGAGCCTGCTTCTCCATCTGCTTTCNATCCCAGGGTCCTAGGATTAAGTCCCGTGTCAGGCTCCTTGCTCAGCGGGGAGCCTGCTTCTCCCTCTGCTTTCTGCCTGCCACACTCCCTGCTTGTGCTCTGACAAATAAAATCTAAAACAAAACAAAAAAAAATCACCAACCAACCACACACATTAGGGTGGACTATAAACCTTTCCTGAGGNCTGCCTGCCACACTCCCTGCTTGTGCTCTGACAAATAAAATCTAAAACAAAACAAAAAAAAAATCACCAACCAACCACACACATTAGGGTGGACTATAAACCTTTCCTGAGGCCCCAGATGGCAGGTACTAGCTCTGATTCTCCCTCTGCTGCACTCCAGAGGGTCAGCATCTCTCAGAGGAAGGTCTTACATATATGTCTGGTGCTCTGATTTTTTGCAGCTGCAACCCAAAGGATAACCCTTCATTGCGTGGCTCTGGTAGCAGCAGGGCCTGAGTTCCTGAGTCCTCCAGAACTGTACTAATCACAGTCCTTGGTGGGGCACCATGCAGACAGCAGACTGAAACACAGCCCCATTCTGCCAAAAAGCATGAGTTGCTTATCCTGGAGAGGCAGGCTTCAGGTTTGGCACCCAGCTAGAGGCTACAGAAGTGCTCTCAGGGAACATAGGTCAGGGGATGTTATCTTTGTGCCTTCCCTCTGCCTCACTACAGCTTGTGGAATCTCCCAGAAAGGAGCTTATAAACTTGCCTGGAGCCCCAATTTTCACAACTGCCTTGCAGACAACACCTGCAGCTCACATGGCTCTGATGGCCAGTGGGTCTTATACACAGTCTGGTGGGACCACAGACATATCTGCATTCTTTAAAGGTACTACCTAAGGGTCTGATCTCTAATCAGCCTGAATCTAGGTGGTGACTGAGGTCCTCCGCCACTCTGGGTAACTAGCTATTGGAACACACCAACTACAGGCATCTGTTAGAAATAATATAGGATACTTGGACAAACACAAAAGATTGAGAGACAACCAAAAGCTAGGGCAGGGTTGAACGTTACAGTTCATCTCCTGCACAAGGCTAGATATTGAAGACTGGGAGATGGCTGTTTCACTTAATGTGTAGAAACCAACAAAGAATCAAGTGATATAGTAAATATATTAACTTACCTAATAAGGAGTTGAAAGTAATGGTCATGAATATGAATATGCCCACAAAACTCTGAAGAATGGATTAAAAAAGTGAGAACTTCAACAAAGGAATAGGTAATATAAGGAAGCCAGTGCTAAAATAGCTAAACTGGAAAATACCTCAGATGGGTTTGATAGCATGAAAGAGAAGAGAAGCTCCAACACAGGTCACAGGAACTCGCCAATCAGAGCAGCAAAAAAATAAAAATAATGGAAAAACAGTGAAGCTAGATTAAGGGACTTATAACATCGAACAAACTAACATTTGCATGGTAGAGATCCCAGAAGGAAAACAGAAGGGGGGAGAAAACCTATCTGAAGAAATAATAATTGAAAATTTCCCTAACCTGAGGAAAGAAAACACCTCCAGATCCAGAAAACTTGGAATTCCTAAAAAGATGAACCCAGAAAGACTCACAATTAGAGATTATGAAATGTCTTAAAATGTAATTAAAATGACAAAAGTTAAGGACAAGAAGAGAATCTTAAAAACAGTAAGAGAAAAACACTTGTTACCATACAAAGGAACCTCTATAAGACTAACAGCAAATTTTTCAGGAAAAACTAAGCAGACCAGAAGAAAGTGTCACAACCAAGAACACTGAGCCTGACAAAGTTATCAATCAGAACTCAGAAGAGATAGAGTTTTCCACACAAGCAAAAGCTGAAGGAGTTCATCACCACAAACCTGCCCTACAAGAAACGTTAAAGGGGGGGCACCTGGGTGGCTCAGTGGGTTAAGCCTCTGTCTTTGGCTCAGGTCATGATCTCAAGGTCCTGGGACCGAGACCCGAATTGGGTTCCCTGCTCAGCAGAGAGTCTGCTTCCTCCTCTCTCTGCCTGCCTCTCTGCCTACTTGTAATCTCTCTCTCCATCAAATAAATAAATAAAATCTTAAAAAAAAAATGTTAAAGGGACTGTTTTAGGTAGAAAAGGCCGCTAAATAGTAACAACTTGTGAAAGTAAAAATTTCAGTGGTAAAGGTAAACAGGTAGTGAGGGTAGTGAATTAATCACAAAGCTAGTATGAAAGTTAAAAAATAAAAACAGTAAAAATACAATAATTAAAGTATATGTATAACAAAACGATGTAAATTGTGACACAAAAAAACATAAAAGAGGTGTGAGGAGAGTAAAATTGTAAAGCTTTAGAATGCATTCAAACTTATTGACTTAAAACAAACTGTTACAAATACAACTTGTTATATGTAAACCTCACAGTAATCACAAAGCAAAAACCTACAGTGGATACGTGCATACACAAAATAATGAGAAAGGAATCTAGGCATACCACTAGAAAACCATCAAGCCACAAAGGAAGAGAACAAAAGAAGACAGAAGAAACAGAGGAACCACCAAACAGCCAGAAAACAACAAAACAGCAAGTATATAACTATCAAATTACTTTAAATGTAAATGGACTAAATTTTCTAATCAAGACAGGATAAATGGGTTACAAATAAATAAATAAAAACAAGACCCATCCATGTGATACCTACAAGAGTATTAAAGGATGGAAAAAGATATTCCATACAAATGGAAACCAAAAGAAAGCTGGAGTAGCTATACGTATATCCCACAAAACAGGCTTTTAAAACAAAGATTATCAGAGAAAAAAGGGGATTACATAATGATAAAAGGTAAATCCAATAATATATAGCATTTGTAAATATTTATGTACTCAACAGAGGAGCACCTAAATACATAAAGCAAATATTAAAGTACCTGAAGGGAGAAAAAGCAATACAAAGCAGTAGAGGACTTAAATACTCACATAAGTTGATGGCTAAATCATTCAGAGAGTAAAAGGAATTATAGGCCTTAACATGTCAGAACAGATGAACTTAACAGATATTTACAGAAAATTTCATTCAAAGCAACAGACTGAATTTTTTTATTTTTTAAGATTTTATATATTCATTTGAGACAGAGAGAGAGTGAGTTATAAGCACCCGGAGAGGCAGAGGGAGAAGCAGACTCCTAGACTGAGCAAGGAGACCAATGTGGGGTTTAATCCCAAGACATGAGGATCATGACCTGAACTGAAGGCAGAGGCTCAACCAACCGAGCCACCCAGGAGCTCCCAGACTGTACCTTCTTTTTTTTTTTTTTTTTTTTTTTTTTTTTTTAAATTTTTTTTTTTTTTTTTTTTTTTTTTTTAAAGATTTTATTTATTTATTTGACACAGAGAGATTACAAGTAGGCAGAGAGGCAGGCAGAGACGGAGAGGAGGAAGCAGGCTCCCCGCTGAGCAGAGAGCCCGATGCGGGCCTCGATCCCAGGACGCTGAGATCATGACCTGAGCCGAAAGCAGAGGCTTTAACCCACTGAGCCACCCAGGCGCCCCAGACTGTACCTTCTTAAAGTGCATAGTCATTCTCCAGGATAGGTCATATATTAGGCCACAAAACAAGTCTTAACAAATACGGTTAGATTAAAATCATATACCATATGGTCAGAAAAGATGCTTGATGAAACCAGCAAATAATTATAAGAAAACTGGGAAATTCACAAACATGTGGAGATTAAACAACATGGTACTAAACAACCAATATATCAAAGAAGAAATTAAAAGAGAAATTTAAAAATTTCTTAGCCACAGCAACTTCTTTCAAGACACATCTCCAAAGGCAAGGGAAACAAGAGCAAAAATGAACTTATGGGACTTCATCAAGATAAAAAGCTTCTGCACAGCAAAGGAAGTCAACAGAACAAAGAGGCAACCCCTGGAACGGGTAAAGATATTTGCAAATGACATTACAGATAAAGGGCTGATATCCAAGATCTATAAAGAACTTCTCAAACTCAACACCCAAAATACAAATAATCAAGTCAAAAAATGGGCAGAACGGACACTTCTCCAAAGAAGACATACAAATGGCTAACAGACACATGAAAAAATGTTCAATATCACTAGCCATTAGGGAAATACAAATCAAAACCACAATGAGATACCACCTTACACCAGTCAGAATGGCTAAAATTAACAAAACAGGAAAGAACAAATGTTGGTGAGGATGTGGGAACCCTCTTACACTGTTGGTGGGAATGCAAGCTGGTACAGCCACTCTGGAATACAGTATGGAAGTTCCTCAAGATGTTAAAAACAGAGGTACCCTATGACCCAGCAATTGCATTAGGTATTTACCCCAGAGATACAGATGCAGTGAAAAGAAGGGGCACATTCACCTCAATGTTCATAACAGCAATGTCCACAATAGTAAAACTGTGGCAGGAGTCGAGATGCCCTTCAACAGATGAATGGATAAACAAGATGTGGTCCATATATACAATAGAATATTACTCAGCCATCAGAAAGGATGAATACTCACTATTTGCATTGACCTGGATGGAAATGGATGGGGATTATGCTAAGTGAAGTAAGTCAAGCAGAGAAAGACAATTATATGGTTTCACTCATATGTGGAATGTAAGCAATAGCATGGAGGACCACAGGAGAAGGGAGGGAAATCTGAAGTGGGTGAAATCAGACACATAAACCATGAGAGACTATGGAGCCTGGGAAACAAACTGAGGGTTTCAGAGGGGGGATGTGGTAATAGGGTGATGGGTATTAAGGAAGGCACATGTTGTAATGAGCACTGGGTGTTCCAACTAATGAGTCATCGAACACTATATCAACAGCTAATAATGTATACTATATACTATACTATATAGTGGCTAACTGAACATTAAAAAAAATGAGACAATAAAAATAGAAAAAAAATTACAAGAACTTAAGATAGNAACAGCTAATAATGTATACTATATACTATACTATATAGTGGCTAACTGAACATTAAAAAAAAATGAGACAATAAAAATAGAAAAAAAATTACAAGAACTTAAGATACGAGTTCATAGCAATAAATGTCTACCTTCAGAAATAAGAACAACCCAACTTTATGTGTCAAGGCACTAGGAAAAAAAAGTTTGGAGCTATATATGAATATATATATATATTTTATATTTTACATATATATATATATAAAGTTTAGAGTTTTATATAGGAAACAGAGATAAAATGACAATAGAAAAGAAGAAAACAAGAGCTATTTCTTTGAAAATATAAACAAAATTGAGAAACCTTTACCTAGACTCACCAAGAAAACTAAAGAAAAAAAATCAGAAATGAAACAGATGTTACAAATAAACCACAGAAATACAAAGGATCATAAAAATTATAATGAACAAATATAGGCCAACAAACTGAACAACCGAGAAAAATGGATAAGTTTCTAGAAACATACAACCTCTTGNTGAAAATATAAACAAAATTGAGAAACCTTTACCTAGACTCACCAAGAAAACTAAAGAAAAAACATCAGAAATGAAAGAGATGTTACAAATAAACCACAGAAATACAAAGGATCATAAAAATTATAATGAACAAGTATAGGCCAACAAACTGAACAACCTAGAAAAATGGATAAGTTTCTAGAAACATACAACCTCTTCTTAAGACTGCATCAGGATAAAAGAGAAAATCTGAACAAACCAGTTACTGATAAGGAGATTGAGTCAGTAATCAAAAACTTCCAATAAGGGCACCTGGGTGGCTCAGTGGGTTAAAGCCTCTGCCTTAGGCTCAGGTCATGATCTCAGGGTCCTGGGATCAAGGCCCGCATTGCGCTCCCTGCTCAGCAGAAAGCCTGCTTTNGGCTCAGGTCATGATCTCAGGGTCCTGGGATCAAGGCCCGCATCGCGCTCCCTGCTCAGCAGAANGGCTCAGGTCATGATCTCAGGGTCCTGGGATCAAGGCCCGCATTGCGCTCCCTGCTCAGCAGAAAGCCTGCTTTCTCCTCTCTCTCTGCCTGCCTCTCAGCCTCCTTGTGATCTCTCTCTCTCTGTCAAATAAATAAATAAAATCTTTAAAAAATAAAAACAAAAAACAAAAAAACAAACAAACNCCTGCCTCTCAGCCTCCTTGTGATCTCTCTCTCTCTGTCAAATAAATAAATAAAATCTTTAATAAATAAAAACAAAAAACAAAAAACAAACAAAAAAAAACCTTCCAATAAACAAAAGTCCAGGGACAGGATGGTTTGTTGGTGAATTCTACCAAATATCCAAAGAATTTACAGAAATCTTTACTCTTCCAAAATACAGAAGAGGAATGAACTCTTCCAAACTAATTTTACAAGGTTAGTTATTAGCATTACCCTGATATCCAAACCAGACAAGGATGCTGCAAGAAGAGAAAGTTACAAGCCAACATTCATGAAGAACACAGATGCAAAAATCATCAACAAAAGATTACTAAGCTGCATTATTTACAAAAGCCAAGACAACAGACCAACCTAAATGTCCAGTGAAGGATGAATGGGTAAAGAAGTAACAGTAGGTATGTGTGCTAAGAGAGTAGCTCTTAAAAGTTTTTATCACACGAAAACTTTATAATTATGTATGGTGGTGGATGTTAACTAAACTTACTGTGGTAATCATTCCACAATATATATAAATATAAAATAGTTACATTTTATACCTGAAACTAATATAATCTCACATGTCAATTACACCCAATTAAAAGAAATCAAAGAGTATCTCTAATAAAAATGGAAACACAACATACCAAAACCAATGGAATGCTCCAAAACTAGTTCTGAGACAGAAATTTATAGTGATGAATGCACATATTAAGAAATTAGAAAGATCGTAAACAGCTTTAACTTTACACCTCAAGGAACTAGAAAAAGAACAAACTAATCCCAGAATTAGCATAAGGAAGGAAATAGTAAAGATCAGAGCAAAGGTAAATGTAAACCAGAAAAACAACAGAAAAGATCAATAAAACTAAGATCTTGTTTTTTTTAAAGATTAACAAATTTACAGCTCTTAAGTGAGACAGAATATGAGATAGAAGATTCAAAAAGAAATTACAACAGACACAACCAAAATAAATGGGATCATAAGACATTACTATGAATAATTATATGCCAACAAATTAGATAACCTAAAAGAAATGGATAATTTCCTAGAGACACAGAAATAGGAAGTCTGAACAATAACAAGTAAGGTGATTTGAATCATTACCAAAACTTTCTGACAACTGAAACCCCATGACCATAGATGTCTTACTTAACTGGGCAATTCTGCCAAATATTTAAAGAATTAATGCCAGTATTTTCAATTTTTTTCTAAGAACTAGAAGAGGAGGGAACACTTCTATGTCCTTCTATGAGGCCAGCATTATTCTGATGCCAAAGCTAGATAATGATGCTATAGGGATAAATGGAAAACTACAGATCCTATGAAAAGGAAGGCAAAAGAACATATCTAATAGTAAAGGCAAAACACAATAGACTCACAGCTAACATTATGGTCAGGGAAACAGGAACAAGACAAGTATGCTCACCTGACCACTCTTATTCAAAATAGCCCATGCAAGTCCTAGTTAGAGCAGTCAGGCAAAACAAAGATATATAAAGTATCCAAATAGGAGAGGAATAAGTAAAACTGTCATTATTTGCAGATGATAGGACCTTACATATTGAAAAGCTTGAAAACAAAGTATTGGCTCTAATCAACGAATTCAGTAAAGTTGCACAAAGTAAAACCAATACACAGAAATCAGTTGCATTCTATAAAATAATCTGANATTCAGTAAAGTTGCACAAAGTAAAACCAATACACAGAAATCAGTTGCATTCTATAAAATAAAATACATCTGAAAACNAATCTGAAAACAAACAAACAAAAACCAACCTGTCTCATTCAAAAAACACATCAAAAACAATAATAAATACAGAGGAATAAACTTAACCAAGGAAGTAAAAGATTTGTATAATGAAAACTACATAACTTTGCTAAAAGAAATTGAAGACAACATAAACAATTGGAAAGACATCTTGTGGGCGCCTGGGTGGCTCAGTGGGTTAAAGCCTCTGCTCTCAGCATCCTGGGATCGAGGCCCGCATCCGGCTCTCTGCTCAGCAGGGAGCCTGCTTCCTCCTCTCCCTGTCTCTCTGCCTGCCTCTCTGCCTACTTGTGATCTCTCTGTGTCAAACAAATAAATAAAATCTTTAAAAAAAAAAGACATCTTGTGTTCACAGTTGTAAGAGATAATATTGTTAAAATGTTCATGCTACCCAGTCTGTAGATTCAATGTAATCTCTATCCAAATCCAATGTAATTTTTCACAGAAATAGAAAAAACAATCCTCAAATTTGTCTGGAGCCAAAAAATAGATAATAGATAAAACAATCTATTAATACTTAAGATACTTAATAGATAAAACAATCATGGGAAAGGACATTAAAACTAGAGGTATCACACTTCCTAATTTCGAACTATACTATGAAGCTATGGTAATTAAACTTTGGTGCTGACATAAGATAGACATATGGAAAGAAATAAAGACCTGCATATAAGGTCAACTAGTATTTGATAAGGGGGTTAGGAACATCTGGTTAGGAAAGGATAGTCTCTTCACAAATGGTGCTGGGAAAACTGTATAACCAAATGTAGAAAAAGAAAATTGGACCACTAACTTATACGAGGGACTTGAAGACTTAAACCTAAGACCTGAAACTGAAAAACTTTTATGAAAAAAACATGGGTAAGAACCTCCTTGACCTTGGTCTTGACATAATATTTTGTATATGACACCAAAAGTACAAATGACAAAAGAAAAAACAAGCAGTAAGTGCGACTATATCGAACTTAAAATACATCTCCTACACTGTAAAAGATAAACAACAAAATGAAAAGACAGCTATGGAGTGGTAGGGAATATTTGCAAACCATGTATTGGATAAGGAGTTAATAGCCACAATTTATAAAGAATTCATACAAGTCAATTAAAAAATATGATTAAAAAATGTGCAAAGGAAGAGTAGACACATTTTTTCCAAATAAGATATCCAAATGGCCAACAGGTACATGAAAAGGTGCTCATATCACTAATCATCAGGGAAATGCAAATAAAAACCAAAATAAGATAGCCATAATAAGAGATGTGAAGTGCTATCATCAAAAAGAAGTGTTGATTAGGCTGTGGAGAAAAAGGAACCCTTGTGTACTGTTAGTGGGAATGGAAACTGGTGCAGCTACTATAGAAAGCAGTACGGAGGTTCCTCAATTAAAGACAGCACTATTATAATACAGAAATCTCACTTCAGAGTATTTATTCAAAGGAAATGAAATCACTATCCCCAGAAGATATCTTATCCTCATGTTCCTTCTAGCATTATTTATAAGAGGCTATATATGGTAACAATGTTAAGTGTCCAATGGATGAATGGATAAGGAAAATATGGTATATATACACAATGGAGTGCTATTTAGCCATGCGAAAAAAAGAAATCCTGCTATATGTGACAACATAGGTTTACCTTGAGGTCATTAAGTGAGACAGAAGCACCTGTGAGGAGGGGCAAGCTGGCAGAGAAGTAGGAGTCCCTGTTTCAATGGGTGCCCTGAAGTGAGCTAAATATCTACAACACTCTGAGCACCCATGAAATCAGCCTGAGAAGTAAGATTATACACTTCTGGATCTCGACAGGGGCAGAAGATCACCAGCAGAGGTAAAAGCGAACTGGGAGCACTCGTACTGATCTCAGAGGATAAACAAGGGGAAGGGAGCCACCAGAAGTGACTCACTGGAAAGTAATACCCCAATACGAAAGATCCCTGTGCTTGGGCACTAGCATTAACTCGGAGTCTGGTTAAAAGTACTCAAAAAGAGCATCCCCATAAAACTGTAAAACTCCAACATCAGGGGAAAACAGTATATAAACCCCCAGTATTTCCCAAAACCTGTATATTTCATAGATACAACCTTTTTTTAAATTCTTTCTCACGATTCTTTTATTTTTTTAACCTACTTACCATTACAACTAGATATTTAATACAACATTACATAATAACTTTCTAGCTTGAACTTTTTCATACATATACCTGGGTTTCTTTTTTTATTCTTTTTAAAATATATATAGATATAAGCTTCAAGGTAACCCTTTTTCCCTATACAAACTACCCCTATATATAAGCCTGTTTTAATTTCCCTGTATCTCTGGAAAGTTGAGTACTTAAAGATAACAAGATACACCCAAGAAGTACTGTAATAACCGTCCTCACCCACATCGAGGGTTTATAAACACCTTCCCATCTTATTCTTCTGTCACTGTTACTGTATATTTGTTTTTGTTTTTGTACCATATAAACCTTATTCATGGGGTTCATTTTGGCTGGGTTCTTCTTCTTTTTCTTTATTGTCTCTTTCATCAGTCTTTTTGTTCATTTTTGGTTTATGTGCCTTATAAATCTTACTATTGGTACTCATTTTGGCTAGGTATTTTTTTTTCTTCCTCTCTTTTTCTTTTTTTTTCTTTTTGGTGGTGACTTCTGATTGCTCCGAAACACAAGAATGCACAAGAAGGGAAACAATTAAGATGAGAGCAGAGATCAATGAGTTAGAAACCAGATACAGTAGAATACATCAACGAAACTAGAAGCTGGTTCTTTGAAAAAATTAGTAAGATTGATAAACCACTGGCCAAACTAATCCAAAAGAAAAGAGAAAGGACTCAAATTAATAAAATTATGAATGAAAGGAGAGAGATCACGACTAACACTAAGGAAATAGAAACAATCATCAGAAAGTATTATCAACAGTTATATGCCAATAAGTTAAGCAACCCAGAAGAAATGGATACGTTCCTGGAAACCTATAAACTTCCAAGAAGACAGGCCGATGGAAAAGCAGGATCAGGAGGAGGCCTGGAACAAACACTTAGAAGCCATGAAAACAGAATTAGGGAAATAAATGACGCCATGAAAAGGAAGAAATTGACAACCTGAATAGACCAATATCTAGTAACGAGATTGAAGCAGTGATCAAAAACCTCCCAAAAAACAAGAGTCCAGGACCTGACATTCAAAGAAGAAATAATACCTGTTCTCCTGAAGCTGTTTCAAAAAAAAACAGCAGAGGGAAAACTTCCAGACTCTTTCTATGAAGCCAGCATTACCTTGATCCCCAAACCAGGCAAAGACCACATCAAAAAGGAGAATTTCAGACCAATATCCCTGATGAATATGGATGCCAAGATTCTCAACAAGATCCTAGCTAATAGGATCCAACAGTACATTAAAAAGATTATCCACCATGACCAGGTGTGATTTATCCCTGGGATGCAAGTGTGGTTCAACATTTGCAAATCAATCAAAGAACAAATCAGTAAGAGGAGAGAGAGGAACCACAAGTCCTCTCAATTAATACGAAAAAGCATTTGACAAAATACAGCATCTGTTCCTCATTAAAACTCTTCAAAGTATAGGGGTAGAGGGAACATTCCTCAACTTCGTAAGATCTATGAAAAACCCACAGCGAATATCATCCTCCATGGAGAAAAACTGACAGCCTTCCCATTGAGATCAGGAACACGACAAGGATGCCCACTCACTACTGTTGTTCAACATAGTATTAGAAGTCCTAGCAACAGCAATCAAACAAAAAGAAATAAAAGGTATTCAAATTGACAAGTCAAATTCTCTCTTCTAGCAGATGACATGATACTTAATATGGAAAACCCAAAAGACTCCACCCTCAAACTACTAAACCTCATACAGCAGCAATTCAGTAGTGTGGCAGGACACAAAATCAGTGCACAGAAATCAGTTGCTTTCTCATACACTAGCAATGAAAATATAGAAAGGGAAATTAGAGAATCGATTCCATTTACTAGAGCACCAAGAACCATACGATACCTCGGAATAAACCTAGCCAAAGAGGGAAAGGATCTGTACTTGAGAAACTACAGAACACTCATGAAAGAAATTNATAGAAAGGGAAATTAGAGAATCGATTCCATTTACTAGAGCACCAAGAACCATACGATACCTTGGAATAAACCTAGCCAAAGAGGGAAACGATCTGTACTTGAGAAACTACAGAACACTCATGAAAGAAATTAAAGATACAAAAAGATGAAAAAGCATTCCATGCTCATGGATCAGAAGAATAAACACTGTTAAAATGTCTATACTGCCCAGAGCAATCTATACTTTCGGTGCCATCCAGATCAAAATTCCAGCGGCATTTTTCAAAGTGCTGGAACAAACAATCCTAAAATTTGTATGGAACCAGAAAAGACCCCGAATCACTAAGGAAATGTTGAAAAAGAAAAAAAAAAAGCTGGGGGCATCACGTTGCCTGATTTCAAGCTTTACTACAAAGCTGTGATCACCAAGACAGCATGGTACTGGCACAAAAACAGACACATAGACCAATGGAACACAGTGGAGAGTCCAGATAAGGACCCTCAACTCTGGTGAAATAATCTTTGACAAAGCAGGAAAAAATATCCAGTGGAAAAAAGTCTCTTTAATAAACGGTGCTGGGAAAACTGGACAGCTATGTATAGAAGAATGAAACTTGACTATTCTCTCACACCATACACAAAGATNTCACACCATACACAAAGATATACTCAAAATGGATGAAAGACCTCAATGTGAGGCAGGAATCTATCAAAATCCTAGAGGAGAACATAGGCAGTAACCTCTCTGACATCGGCCACAGCAACTTCAAGACACATCTCCAAAGGCAAAGCAAATAAAAGAGAAAATGAACTTTTGGGACTNCTAGAGGAGAACATAGGCAGTAACCTCTCTGACATCGGCCACAGCAACTTCAAGACACATCTTCAAAGGCAAAGCAAATAAAAGANACTTTTGGGACTTCAAGATAAAAAGCTTCTGTACAGCAAAGGAAACAGTCAACAGAACAAAGAGGCAACCCACAGAATGGGAGAAGACATTCGCAAATGACACTACAAAGGGCTGATATCCAAGATCTATAAAGAACTCAAGCTCAATGCCCAAAAAACAGATAATCATGTCAAAAAATGGGCAGAAGACATGAACAGACACTTCTTCAAAGAAGACATACAAATGGCTAACAAACACATGAAAAAATGTTCATCATCACTAGCTATCAGGGATATTCAAATCAAAATCACATTGAGATACCACCTTACACCAGTTAGAATGGCCAAAATCAACAGGATGGGAAATAAGTGTTGGAGAGGATGTGGAAAAAGGGGAACCCTCTTACAGTTGATGGGAATACAAGTTGGTGCAGCCACTTTGGAAAACAGTGTGGAGATTTCTCAAAAAATTAAAAATAGAGCTACCCTATGCCCCTGCAATTGCACTACTGAGTATTTACCCCAAAGATAAAGATGCAGTGAAAAGAAGGGCCATATGTACCCCAATGTTCATAGCAGCAATGTCCACAATCGCCAAACTGTGGAAAGAGCCAAGATGCCCTTCAACAAACAAATGGATAAAGAAGATGTGGTCCATATATACAATGGAATATTACTTAGCCATCAGAAAGGATGAATACCCAACTTTTATATCAACATGGACGGGTCTGGAGGAGATTAGGCTGAGTGAAATAAGTCAAACAGAGAAAGTCAATTATCTTATGGTTTCACTTATTTGTGGAACATAAGGAATAAAATGGAAGTCATTAGGAGAGGAAAAGGAAAAGTGAATTGGGGTAAATCAGAGGGGGGGATGAACCATGAGAGACTGTGGACTCTGAGAATCAAACTGAGGGTTATGGAGGGGAGGAGGGTAAGGGGATGGGTGAGCCTGGTGGTGGGTATTAAGGAGGGCACGTATGGCATGGAGCACTGGGTGCAGTGCTGAAACAGTGTATCTTGCATCATTGGAAAAAAAAAACCTTAAAAAAAATTAAAAACCTTAAAGAAACCTTAAAAAAAAAGTGAGAGTGAGATAGGTCAGACAGAAACAGACAATTTAGGAAATGTCTTATATGTGCAATCTAAAAGAAAATGAATGCAAAAAACAAAAACAAAAACAAACAATAGAATGGTGTTGCTAGGGCCTGGGGCTGGAGAAATGGGAGTGAGCTTGTTTAAGGGTATATACTTACAACTAGTAGATTAAAAACCATGGAGATCTAACACACAGGACAGTGGTTATACACAAAACTGTATTATAAACATTAAATTTGCTAAAAGACTAGATCTTAATTGTTCCCATCACTACAGGAGATAATTAGGTGACATGATAGAGGTATTAGCTAGTGCCACAATGGCAATCACACTGAAGTATAAATTTATCAGTGCGTTGTAAACCTTAATTTACATGTTATATTCTGGTTATAGCTTAAAAAAAGGAGCTAAAAATCAGATCAAGCTTTCCTCCTCCAACTCTTCAACTCCCCACCTTCACTCCTCTATACCTTTCATCTTCCCCTAGAATACAAATGAGGTCTTCCTACACCTATATGGAGCTATAATATAATACTTAGTACTTTTCTCTTCCTATGATTACTTGTGTTTGCCTCTGACTTCCACCAATCTGCAAAGTCACTTAAGATACAGAGAAATTATATTATTCTTTTTTTTTTTTTTTNTCACTTAAGATACAGAGAAATTATATTATTCTTAATATTATCAGAATCTGGAATAGTACTTGCCAGGTAACAGGCCCTGAATGAATGCATTCGAGTGAAAGATTTCCATGCAAAATTGGTTAACAGTCAAATTAAACTCTACATCTGCCACCATTTATATACCCAATACCAAGTTTTCACCACAAATTCACCCTATAACTTAAGAACAAGGAAGGAAAAAAGGGGGAAAAAGGAGATCACTTATAGTATAACATCTTTCAAATGGAACTGAAAAATAATCTTAAAAAAAAAGCACACACATATTCCATGCAACTTTTAACGTAGCCAAAAATCTGCATGAGCCTGAAAAACATAATTTTCTTTTTATTTATTTGGCCTATGACTCCATAGCCATAGGCCAAATAAATAATGGATGTTGGTAAACTAACAGTATGAGAAATGTGACTTACACATAACATTGAAAAACACTTGCTATTTTAAAATACTACATTTATTAAAATGCAAGACTATCTGTAGTTAAGTTGGTTCTTTCACTGCATCCCCCTGGTTTTCTTTTACCTAGATGGATGGTTTAATACAGTCAGATTGTGATGTGATGATGTTAAGTAATTAACAACCCTTTCAAAGACAAACATTTGTTTGTTGCACATAGTTATATAGACTGGCTATGATGGTGCTGCTCCAGACTATGGATCAAGTTCAAATCTGCTCCATATGCCTATCATTCTGGGTCCTAGGAAGAAAGAGCACCTGGAGTATGCTGTTCTCACAGAAGAGAAAAGGAATACAACTGTGGAAGTACAAACAGTGTTTATGTTCAGACATGGTATTTATTATGTTTTTTCAAATCTTATTAGCCAGAGCAAGTCATGAGGCCAAGACAAACATCAACGGATCAGGAAGTACATTCACTCTGTTCCATGAAGGGGAAGGGAAAAAGAAATATTGACTAAACAATCACACAGTCTACCAAAATGTGTTTCACTCAAACACTGTTTCACCACTGTGCTTTTTAATTTTTTTTTTAATTTTAGAGAGAGCATGCAAATGGGGGGGGAGGGACAGAGTGAGGAGNGGGGAGGGACAGAGAGTGAGGAAGGAGAGCAACAGACTCCCCACTGAGTGGGGAGCCCCATGGAAGGCTCCATCTCAAGACCCTGAATCATGATCTGAGCCAAAACCAGGAATCTGACGCTCAACCTACTGAGCCGCCCCTGAGAGCCTCTCCTGCTGTGTTCGTAAAGATACAGCAGGATGGCAAAGATTTGGTGGAAAAGATCCAGCTCTGATTTTTATTATAGTTATAAAGTGCTACAACAGCTCTTATTGCAATGAATATGCTAGCAAATACATCAAAGAGCAGATATCTAAATCTCTTTGAAAACTCGTAATTTATATTTTGCTTTGCTCATTTACTCTGCCCCCTTCAAGAAATTAATTAGTCCACTTTTGCCAAAGATAAAGCAAAACAAGTAACTGAAGTGTCAAACGTTGGTTATTCTTGCTCATTTGTCTGACTTAAAACACTCACCTAAAATGACTCTTGGTTGAAGTTAATAAATAAAAATTGCAATTACAAAGTACTTAGTGACTGGGCGCCTGGGTGGCTCAGTGGGTTAAAGCCTCTGCTTTCGGCTCAGGTCATGATCTCAGCATCCTGGGATCGAGGCCCACATCCGGCTCTCTGCTCAGCAGGGAGCCTGCTTCCTCCTCTCCCTGTCTCTCTGCTTGCCTCTCTGCCTACTTGTAATCTCTCTCTCTGTGTCAAATAAATAAATAAAATCTTTAAAAAAAAAAAAACAACAAAGTACTTAGTGACTAATACTAGTTAAACCATTATGTAATCAAAACTAATTAGCTATGACAAAAGCTTAACTGTGAGACAAACTCATTTCTTAACAAACTCTCTATTCCTAAACCAAAAAAAAGAGTGAGAATAAAGGAAAAACATTTCAGCTCAAAAATAGAAAGGGAAGAGTAAACAAACCTGAGGAAAGAATGATTAATTCTATCAATGAAGATCAAATAGAATTAATATATTAAAACTATTAGAATATTTTTAAAAACTATTAGAATATTTTAAAAATAAAAGTGATAAATTGAAGGGCTGCTTTTTTGTCAGGAAGGGGCAACTCTATGCTAATCAAACTGTGGAAAAGGCGAGATATTTCCTTGTGCTGAAAATTAGCAAGGGCAAAAAGAGTTGTTACTAATAAACCCATTTATTTTACTCTTAAGGTTAGGTGTGGTAAGTTATGCACACTGTAGACCCCAGTTTATTAGCACTGAACTCACAATACTATTCATCACTTCTATCATTGCCTTAGAACTTTAATTTTAGTAAGTTACTGTCATTTAAGCATTAACTTTTCTTTGTATTAGCAGGCAGTTTCCATTCTTTATAAAAACAGTATATATTATACTCTATCATAAGAAATATCTGCTCAAGAACGTTACAGAAATCACACAAAAACTCAATAAATAAAACCATCTTATGGTTTCATCCTGTCATTTTATAAATGAGGACAATAACACAAGATGATGAAGTAACTAATATAAAATTCCAAAGCTGAGATTAACTCCAGTCTCATGGTTCCTGGTCAATTTTTGTAAGCACTGTATAGTTGCTCCCCAGACATAAGGCCAAGAAATTATCCTAAACATTTTGTAAACTATTAGCCTGTCTGGTTCTAAATGTTTCTGATCATTAGGTATAAAAGCTGAAGCACAGAGAGACCAAATATGTTGGCAATTAGATATATCTTTGCCACACTATGCTTAAAGGAAGCTTTAAAGAAGAGAAAACCAAATCTATCCTCATGCATTGGAACATCCTCACTTTACCTCTAAACTCCTAAAAGCACATACTAAAAAGCCAGCTTTGAGTTGTGAAGGCCTCTTCCCTCTCATCTCCCAGGATTACAGAACCTATAATTACAGGGACAGAAGAGTGGCCTTTGGACCTGTTTTGTGGAAGATAAATCGTATTACTCATCCAGTTTCAGAACTGGTGCCAGAATTTGCAAGGTCTGTGTATTTGCAGATTTCAAGTGCCAAGGAGAGCTTACTGAATGGAACTGGGGGACATGGCAAATGACAGCTCTTTCCAGTCAGCTAATTTAGGAGATGCTGCTGCTTTAAGAGCTTTAGGATTATAAAGTAGAAAAAGGAGGCTTTATGGACAGGAATGGTGGGGGGAGCGCAGAGAACTTGCCTATTTAGCTGATCCTGTTTCCCTAGAGTTCCAGTTCTACTCCCCCATAAATTACTGAATCCTTAAACTGCAAAAGAAGTATTAAAACTGATTTTTCAGATTTTTATTTGGAAATAAATATTTCAGCAGTGGTCTACATCATCTCTTAAAGATCTCACTTAATTTACCTATACTGGACAAACCAGCCTGTCTTCCATTAGGATGTATAAATTTCAAGACATTTCAGAGCAATAAAAACCCTCAGTGATTTTTAAGACTGGTAACCTGAGAATTGAGAATAAATAGTCTCTAAGTGAAAAGATACTCTGATTCACATTTTCATTAAGATTTGCTAACACACGACCTTAAAAAACAAGAATTAAACATGAAGAAAAATGAGCAATCTTATTAGACATGAAAATTATTGCTTAAGGACAAGAACAGTAGAACAGACAATGCAAAAAGCTAAATCAGTATCATGAAGACAAGGTTATTAATAAACATTCCTTTTACACTTCATTCTAAATGATTCTTGAATTATATACTTGAATCTTATATAAACTGTTTTGTTTCTGGACTATTATGTTTCATTGATCTCTTTCTGTATACTAATGCTAATGCCATACTCTTAATATCTGTCATTTTAGAGTACATTTCATCATTTGGAAAAACAAGTTTTCCCTTCATTAATTAACATTTTTTAAAGTCCTTTTTAAAAGATTTTATATTTTAAATAAACAAAATCTTTAAAAAAAATTTTTTTAAAGGAGCACCTGGGTGGCTCAGTTGGTTAAGATTCTGCCTTCTGTTCAGGTCATGATCCCGGGGTCCTGGGATCAAGTCCCACATGGCGGAGTGGGGTGGGGGGGGAAAGGAGGGCCCTGCTCAGCAGGGAGTCTGCTTCTCCTTCTCCCTTTGCTGCTCTCTGTCAAATAAATAAAATCTTAAAAAAAATTTATTTTTGAGAGAGAGTACGTGTGTGAGCGAGCATGAGCAGGGGAAGGGCAAAGGGAGACGAAGAGCGAAAAGCAGACTCCCGCTTAGCGCAGAGCCCAAAAGGGGGCTCAATCTCAGGATGATCCTGAGATCATGACCTGAGTTGAAGCCAGATACTTAACCGACTGAGCCATCCAGGCGCCCCTGAAAATCTTATTTTTTTCTAATTTATTTATAAACTTTAGAATTAGGTGGTTAAATGCTGCATGTAAAATCTCAGAATTTTTCATTGGGATTACATTAAATTTATAAATTATATTAAAATATAAAATACAGGGGGTGCCTGGGTGGCGCAGTCAGTTAAACATCTGCCTTCAGTTCAGGTCATGATCCTGGGGTTTTGGGATGGAGCCCCACATCAGGCTTCCTGCTCAGCAGGGAGCCTGCTTCTCCCTTCCCTTTTGCCTCTCCCCACCACTCATGCTCCTGTGCTCGCGCTCTCTCAAATGAGTCGATAAATTCTAGAAAAAAAAAATATATATATAAAATACAAATGATACTTGGCAATTTTGAATCTTCACATTAAATTCATGTTTCTGTTTATGCAAGTCTTTTATATCCTTTCATAAAATGCCAAAGATTTTTTTCATAAGTCTACTGCTATCCTATTTTCAGTGTACATTTTCCTTTTTTTTTCCCGTTAATATAGGAATCCTATTGACTCATATATTCTTTGGTTTCAACCACTTTACTGGACTCGTTACATACAAGTTTTTAGATACTTTTCATGAGTTTTATAGGTATTTTCCATTTGCAAAGAATAGTAACATTTTTTTTTATATTTTTTAGTTTAAATGATTTGTTCACAAACTCTATAACAGGGGAATCTGGGTGGCTCACTCAATTAAGTGTCTGCCTTCTACTGGGGTCACGATCCTGGGATCCTGTGGGGATCCGGCCCCGCAATGGATTCCTTGCTCAGTGGGAAGTCTGCTTCTCCCCCTGTCTCTCCCTCTCTCCCTGCTTGTGCTGTCAAATAAATATATAAAATCTTAAAAAAAAATCTCTATAACAGTATTAATAATACTGATGACAGAAGGCATTTTTTATTGATCTTGGTTTAATGAGCATGATACCACTGCTTTTCCATTAAGGATGGTGTCTGAGGGGCGCCTAGGTGACTCAGTGGGTTAAGCATCTGCCTTTGGCTCGGGTCATGATCTCAGGGTCCTGCGATATAGCCAGAGCTCGCTGCTCAGCGCAAAGTCTGCTTCTCCCTCTGCCCCTGCCCCTGCTCATACTTTCTCTCTAATGAATAAATCTTAAAAAAAAAAGAGGATGTTTGATATAGGTTAGTAAAAGACTTTATCAAGTTAACGAACTCACAACAGATTTACTGAGTTTTTATTTCCTTGAAATTTCAGTACCTGTTAAGATATTTTATCTCCAGCAAATAATCAACTAAGTTTAATTTACTTAACNTTTTTATTTCCTTGAAATTTCAGTACCTGTTAAGATATTTTATCTCCAGCAAATAATCAACTGTTTAATTTACTTAATATAGTGCTTACTGTGTGCCAGACACTGAGTACTTTTCACATATTACCTCATGTAATCTTTTTTTTTTTTTTAAAGATTTTATTTATTTCACAGAGGGAGAGAGATCACAAGGAGGCAGAGAGGCAGGCAGAGAGAGAGAGAGGGGGAAGCAGGCTCCCCGCTGAGCAGGGAGCCCGATGTGGGCCTCGATCCCAGGACCCTGAGATCATGACCTGAGCCAAAAGCAGAGGCTTTAACCCACTGAGCCACCCAGGCGCCCAACCTCATGTAATCTTTATAGCCACTCTGTAAAGTACACTTTACTTCTTCCATTTGAGAAATGAGAAAACTGAGGCATAAGAGTCACATAGTTCTGATAAGTTGTTGAGCCAGGAGTGAATAGAGACTTGGATTCAGATTTCACACTCTTGAAACCATTCTCAGATTCTCGCTAATGAACATTTTTTATCCAAGTATTCTTTAGAAATTTTGCACATATTTTCATTAGTAAGATCAGTCTATTAACCTTTTTTTTAAAGATTATTTATTTGAGAGAGAGAGAGTGTGCACAAGTGGGGGTTAAGGGTAAACATACTCCCCCCTGAGCAGGGAGCCCGACTTGAGGCTTGATCCCAGGACCCCGAGATCATGAACCGGGCTGACAGCAGATGCTTAACTGACTGAGCCACCCAGGTGCCCAGTCTATAAATCTGTCTCATGCTATACTTGTTTGGTTGATTTATCCAGTAGATAAACCAAGAGAATATGGCAAAAAGATAGTCACTTCTAAGATTAGGTTAAGAAAACACTGCAGCTTCTCCACTGGACTCTCTCAGATAATTCACTATGGGGAAACTAGCTGCCATGTCTTAAAGAGACTCGTGTAGCTCCATGGAGAGGCTTAAAAGAACCCAAACGCCCATTTCAGTAGCTGAAAGGAACTGAGGGCCAGTTAACGCTTACATGAGAAAGCTTGGAAGGATCCTAGAGCCTTCAGAAACTGCAACACCAGTAAACAGATTGACTATAACCTCTTGGGAAAGTCTGGTTAAGGTTAAAGGTAAGGTAAAGGTAAGGTTAAAGGTAAGGTTAAGCCACTTTCAGATTCTCAACTTTCAGACAATGGGTGAGATAATACAGGTTTGTTGCTTTAAACTGCAGAATTTTAGGGTAATTTGTTATACAGCAATAAATAATGAATAAAGTTGCCATTGTATTTCAGTATCATAAGAATCTGCTGTTTCCTCAAAGGTTGACTAGATGTGTCAGGTGAAATCTGATGCCCTGGGAAGACATGTTCAATAAACTCTGAGAATTTTTTTCTAGGATACAAGTCAATTCAGATTATTTAAACATCTCCCTCTGCCTGCTGCTCCCCCTGCTTATGCACTCTGTCTCTCTCTCTCTGACAAATAAATAAAACCTTAAAAAAAAACATATAAATACTTGGTCTTACAGCTGTCTTTAGAAATTCACCAGTATCTTTCTTATATGTACATAAATAGGTGTGTATGTGTGTGTGTGTGGGGGGGGTATATGTGTTAAATACAGCTTAAGAAAATATCCAATTTTGACAAATTTGAGCGGCAGTTTGTTTTTCAATTACTTTATAAATATTTAAATTCACATGGTTACACTTGTTTTCAATACATCTTTGACATCTATTTAAACATGTAAATCTAATTACTGTATTATCTTCATAAAAGAACACTTCAATTATTTTCTACTAAGTAAACAATAAGTAAATGAATGTAATATATGTATATGAAATAGTAAGAGATTTTCAAGAAATTATACACAAGTTTTGGAATTCAAGATAGAATTTTTTATGGAAAAATACAGTATTATAATAGATTCTCATTCATATTTGCACATATTTTAATAAAAATATTTCAAAACTAATATTCTCATGTCCAAAAGGATTAACTTATGAGTAGTTTGATAATAAACTGGACCTCTTGAGAAGGTCCAGTTCAAGATGGTGACATAGGAGGATCCTTAACTCACCTCCTCCCATGGATATATGAAATCTACAACTACATGCAAAACAATTTCCTCTGTAAGAAATCCAAAAAGTAGCTGAGTTACTTCTGTACATCAGGCTAACAAGGAAAAAAAACCCATGTTGAAATGGATAGGACAGGCTGAGACATAATCTAATCATAAATCCCACCATCAGTGCAGAAATCCACTAACATGAGGGACATGACAGCAAAAACCTTCAACAAAATATTAATAAACTGAATTCAATACATTAAAAAGATCATACACCATGATTAAATGGGATTTATTCCAGGAACACAAGAATGGTTTAACATCAGCAAAGCAGTCAGTGCGAAACACAACATTAAGAATAAAAAGCATATCATCTCAATAGAGAAAAAAAGATTCAACAAGATTCAACATCCATTTATGATAAAACTATCAACGAAGTGGGTATAGAGGAAATGTACCTCAACACAGTAAAGACTATATATGACAAGCTTCCAGCTAACATCACATCCAATGGAGAAATACTAAATGTATTTTCCTCTAAGATCACAAATAAGACAAGGATGCCTACTCTCACCACTTTTATTCAACTTAGTATTAATTAGAATTCCCAGCCAGAGCAACAATACAAGAAAAAGAAATGAAAGGAATGCAAATTAGAAAGGAAGAAACAAAATTGTCAATATTTATAGATGACACAGAAAACTCTAAAACTTCATCAAAAAACTGTTAGAATATGCAATTTTTTATACAATGCAAATACAAAATTTAGTAAAGTTGCAGAATACAACAAAATCAATATATGAAAATGTTGGTATTTCTATTCACTAATAAGCTAAAAGGAAGAGAAATTAAGAAAATCCCACTTACAACTGCATCAAAAATAATAAAATACCAAAGAATAAATTTTACTAAGAAGGTGAAAGATCTGGACACTGACAAGTATAAGACATTAATGAAAACAAAGAAAACACAAATGGAAATATATTCCATGCTCATAAACTAAAAGAACGAATATTGTTAAAGTATCCATACTACACAAAGCAGTGCATAGATTCAGTACAACCCCTATGAATATTCCAATGACATTTTCAACAGAAATGGAACAAATGTTCCTAAAATTTGTATGAAACCATGAGAACCAAAGCAGTCTTGAGGAAGAAAAAACAAACCTGGAAGTATCAAGGCCCCTAATTTCTTCAACAACAGAGCAAAGAATACACAATGGGGAAAGACCAGTCTCCTCAATAAATTGTGTTTGGAAAACTGGACAGTTACACGCAAAAAAAAAAAAAAAAAAGAAAAAAAAAAGAAACTGAACCACTAAATTACACCATATACAAAATTAACATGGACTAAAATCTTAAACGTAAGTCTAGAAAGTATAAAACTTTTGGAAGACAACATTGGTGATAAGCTCCTTGACAAAGGTCTTAGTGATGATTTTTTGGATTTGACATCATAAGGCAAAGGCTACAAAAGCAAAAATAAACAAGTGGGACTATATCAAACTAAAAAGCTACTGCACAACAAAGTGAAAGGCAAGCTAGCAAATGAGGGAAAATATTTGCATATCATATATCTGATAAGGAGTTAATATCCAAAATCAATTTAAAAAAGCATACTGCTGGGTGCCTGGGTGGCTCAGTTGGTTAAGCGGCTGCCTTCAGCTCAGGTCATGATCCCAGGGTCCTGGGATCGAGTCCTGCATCGGGCTCTCTGCTTCTTCCTCTCCCCTCTGCCTGCCACTCGGCCTACTTGTGCTCTCTCTCTCTCTCTGTCAAATAAATAAAATCTTAAAAAAAAATAAAAATAAAAAAAAATAAAAAAGCATACAATCTAATTTGAACAGGGGCAGAAGTTCTGAATATTTTTCCTAAGAAGATATCTGGATGGCCAACACGTACCTGAAAAGGTGCTCATCCTCACTAATTATCAGAGAAATGCAAATCAAACCACAATGAGATACACCTCACACCTGTTAGTATGGCTATTATCAAAAAGACAAGAAATAACCAGTGTTGGGAGTACCAGAGTGGCTCAGTCAGTTGCACATCCAACTCTTAGTTTCTGCCTGGTCATGATCTCAGGGTTGTGGGATCATGTCCCCCATCAGGCTCTGTGCTCAATGTGGAGTCTGCTTGACATGCTCCTTCTCTCCCTCTCCCTCTAGCCCCATGCATGCATGCAAATGCCCTCCCTCTCTAAAATAAATCAATCTTTAAGAAATAACAAGTGTTAGAGACGATGGGGAGAAAAGAGAACCCTTGTGCACTATTGGTGGGAATATAAATTGATGCAGCTACTATGGAAAACACTATGGAAGTACTTCAAAGAATTAAAAATAAAACTACATATGATCCAGCAGTTCCCTTTCTGTTATTTATCCAAAGGAAACAAAAACAAGTTTGAAAAAGTACTGATGCTTACTGCACAATTACAAGCATACCTCAGAGACATTATAGGTTCGGTTCCAGACCACACAATAAAGTGAATATTGAAAAAAAAGTGAGTCAAATGAATTTTTTGGCTTCCCAGTGCATAAAAAAGTTCATCTTACACTACACTGTAGTCTGTTAAGTTTGTAATAGCATTATGCCTAAAAAACAATGTGTGTGTCTTAATTAAAAGATACTTTATTTCTAAAAAATGCTACCCATCATTTGATCTTTCAGCAAGTCATAATCACTCATCACAGATCAACTTAACAAATATAATGGAAAAGTTTGAAATACTGTGACAATTACCAAAATGTGACACAGAACATGAAGCAAATGCTGTTGGAAAAATAGGGCTGATATATTTGCTATATATGCAGGGTTGCCACAAAACTTCAATTTTTAAAAAAGTGTAGTATCTGCAAAGCACAAAATCTAAGTGCAACAAAATGAGGTGTGCCTCACTTACAACAGCCAAGAAATGGAAATAACCTAAATGTCCATTAAAGGATGGAGAAAGAAAATGTGGCCTATATATAAGGCAAATATTATTGTGCCACAAAAAGAAGGAAGTCTCGCCATTTGCTACAACACAGGACCTTGAGGACATTATGCTACGTGAAATAAGTCTGTCAGAGACAAATATCCTATGATCTCACTTACATGTGGAATTAACAAAAAAAACCCTTACAGATACAGATAACAGATGTATGGTTGTCTGAAGTGGGGGTGGAGAGGGGGTGAAACGGGTGAAGATGGTTAAAAGGTACAGACATCCAGTCATGAAATAAAAAAGACCTAGGTATATAATGTACAGCACAGTCACTGCAGTTAACATTGTATGATACATCTGAAAGCCACTAAGAGAATAGATCTTAAAAATTCTTAACACAAGAAAAAATTTGTAATTGTGTAATGAATATTAACTAGACTTACTGTGATGATCATTTCACAAAATAAACACACCGAAGCATTATGTTGAATACCTAAAACTAATGTAATATGTCTATGATATCTCAAAAAAAATAAAATTAAATACCTTCAAGTTATATTTATGAGCTTTATCCAAAATAGTCGGTACCAAGTCATCAGTATTTTCTCCATTCTCATCATTTGTACCAGGTGGGTACCAAGATAGGGCTAGTACACCTAAAAGAAAAGACCAAAAAGAAAAATAAATACAGAAACGGAAGTGACTGGAGATATTCTAAAAAAAAGAAAAAAAATTTAAGAAGGCAGAATAAAGACCAAATTGGTAACGACAGAAAAGAAACACATTCTCATATAAGATGTTGTTTTGTTACTTTACTAGATACTACCTATAGTTATTTGACTACTTTATATAGTTATATTTATGAACTCTTTATCAGGTATGAATATATTTAATAGGTTTTACTTTCCAGATTAGGTTTACAGAAAAATTGCACAAAAAGTAGTTTCCATATATTCTCCTGTTATACACCTGCTCCCCAACCGACATACAGTTCTTGTTATTAATATCATTTATGCGGTACATTTGCATTTATGTGGTACATTTGTTACATGTGATGAACCAATATTGATACATCATTATTAACCACAGTCTACAATTTACACGAGGGTTGTACAGTTGTACGGCTTCTGACAAAAGCATATGTACCCACTATTACAGTATCATGCAGAATAGTTTTACAGACATCAGAACCCTCTGAAATCCATCTATTCATCTCTCCTCTCTCACTCCTTCCTCAATCCCCTGGATAATAGTTGATCTTTTCAGTATCTCTATTGTGTTGTCTTTTCCACAACGTTACATAGGTGGAATCATAACAGTAACTTTTTCAGACTAGTTTCTTACACTTAGCAATAAAGGTTCATTTATGTCTTTTTGTGTATTTATAGATCATTCTTTTTACTGCTGCATGATAACTCATTGCATGGATATACCACAATTTATCTATTCACCTACTGGAAGATACCATGGATGCTACTAATTTGGGGCTATTATGAAGATTCAAGAAAAAAAATTAGTTTCTTCCTGTAGTACTTACTTTTGTAGTGATACATTATAAAACAAGTTTTAGAAACATAAGCCTTCAAAAAAAAAATCACTGACTTTGAAGGAATATTTGAAATCAACTAATTCAAAGCCTCACTTATATATAAAGAAATGAGAGACCATTAGAAAAAGCTGCTTATTTTTTTTAAAGGTTTTATTTATTTATTTGACAGAGAGAGAGATCACAAGTAGGCTGAGAGGCAGGCAGAGAGAGAGGAGGAAGCAGGCACCCTGCTGAGCAGAGAGCCCGATGCGGGCCTTGATCCCAGAACCCTGGGATCATGACCTGAGCGAAAGGCAGAGGCTTAACCCACTGAGCCACCCAGGCGCCCAAAGCTGCTTATTTTTAAATCAAACACACTTTTTAAGGCATGGGCAGAAATACAATGGTACCAAACAGAAGCATGTGGAAATACAGGAACTGCAAGGTTAGAAACTGGCAGAGAACTAAATTATAACAGTCAACCTGCCATGTACAGAAGAGCGAGTCCCATCTAGAGAAACAAAACAGAACTTTTATTAAAGTTTACAGGAAAAAAGATGTCTATGTTCTCTATCCACTCTGAAAATAAGATAGCAATAAGAACACAAGAAGTAGAAAAAATGATCTATAATATATAATACATAAGGTGCTTTAGGGAAGCTTATGGCTAGCCATGAAGGGCATCTATTATATAGAGGAAAAATGCTGGTAAGAACAGTGTCTGGAAACAATTGATCAAACATCTAAGCTGCCTAGGAGCCTAGCTCATAAAAAGAATAGTACCAATGGAGAGTCCCAGTAAAAAAAAAAAAAAAAAGAAAGAAAGAAAAAAAGAAAGAAAGAAAGAACAAAAGAAAAGAAAAAAAAATCTCAACATGACTTATGTAAAAATCCTACAAAAAAAAAAACTAAGTTGAGACAAAATAGTAAAGGAGGAACATATAAAAGAAAGACTATGCCATGAAGCCTAGGAAAATTGCAAGCATAGCATTCTTCCATGAAATTCAAAACAAAAGATTCCTGTTTCTAGGAATAGATTAGGTTACATAGACCAACATTTCCATGAAAATATTATTAAATAAAGTATGGATTACAAATAACTTCTTAGCCAGTGAGCTGGAGAGCAAGGAATTACCTGTCTAAATTGAGGCAAAAACATGAAGAGAAGTAAATGAGCAAGGAAATCAGTCTTCCCAAAACATCATTGACAGAAGTAAACCAACCATCAAAACCAGTAGAATAAGTCCCAGGTTGACAGTGCTTGGGAAATTCTCTAGCTTTAAAGTGACCAGTATTTTCTACTGTATTGAACAACACAGATAAAAAAGATTTTCATTATCGCAGAGATTTCTATTGGACAGCATTGCTAGATTGTTGATTCTCCTAATATCCTAACCATTTCCTTCTTATCTACTAATTTTTCTTCCTCCTTAACCTCACTGAAGTTATACTTTAAGGCTTGATGAGAATGTTCTTTGTTCTTCCTTATTACTTTCTTTCAGCTTTTATTGTATCAAATTATCATTTCTAAACATCCAATTCTATCTCCATACCGTACTCTACAATCTAATTTTTCTTAGTACAGTATCTATTGGACTATATCACTCCTGACTGAGTTCTGAATAAGTAATGGCCTGGGAGACAACCCAGTGATGGTCCTCCTCAGAAGGAAGCCTGGACCACTTACAATGGTTATGAATCAATCACAGCAACCAGAGGTTTCTTACCACATAAACTAAGTATCAATTATAAATAAGCTTATTGCATATTTCTACTATTTCAATTGTGCACTAAAAAGGGATATTCTTTGAGGTCTATTCTCAGAATATTAGCATTTCATTTTATTATTCCTAAAAATATTTATTTATTTTAGCAAGCACAAGACAGTGTGCCCAAGTTGGGTGGGGGGCAGAGGGAGAGAATCTTCAAGCAGACTCCCCACTAAGCTCAGAGCCCAAAAGGGACTTGATCTCATGACCCATAAATTCATGACCTGAACTGAAACCAAGAGTCAGACACTTAACTGAGCCACCCAGGCACCCCTAACATTTTATTAATTCCAGATGCCATATTGATCATGTTGTCCCTCCATAGCACATATTAGAGGGTCTCCAATATAAGTGATACCCCCCCTTTTTTTTGTGCAGTCAAATGATGAATCTAAACAGGGGAATAGTTAAGAACATAAGATATGAAATCAGATAGACCTGGAAACTTAAGTTCCCATTCTATTATTTGATAAGTGTTTATCTTTAATTTTACTTAAGTTTCCATTTGTAAAGTGGGGATAAGTTCAGTTCATTCCCTAAAACGGTTTTAAAAAGTATAGAGAATCCCTTATATAGAATAAGACCCCCCAAAGTAATCACAAAGATAATAAAAAGATAATGGCAAATAAATTAGGATACATTTAACTCCACAGAGTTTATGATAGCTTCCCTTATATACAGGTAACTTACTGTTTCTTTCAAACATATCAAACATTATTTCAAACTAAAGATTTAGCAGAAAGGCAAACCCAGTTCCAGACATAAACACTATTATCACTACACAAGATAACCCATCTTCAACAAAAACTATAAGGCATATAAAAAAGAAGAAAACTATCAAAAGGGCACAGAAACAGACTCCGATATGAAACAGGTGCTGAAATAATTAGACAAGGAATATAAAATTACTATAATTAAAACACTAAAGGATCTAATGGTAAAGACAGCCATTATATGTGGATCATCAGGTGGGAAATTTCAGCAGAGATGAAAACTCTAAGAATCAAATAGTTCAGGGAAGATAGAATAGGGTGATGCCAAGCTCACTTCCTCCCACAGACACACCTCTGAGATTATAGCTACATTTATGTAACTAGCTCGGAAAATGATCTGAAGACTGGAATAAAAGACCTTCCACAATTAATCATAGACAGGTGGTCACATCAAAAAGGGTAGGAGTGGTGGAGTCACATGTGGGAATCAATACATTGGATGAGATTAACAAAAAACAGGACTTACACTAGCAAAGAGAAGGGAGAGGATTAAACGTCACACCAGGCAACCAAGACATTGGGAAATGCCCTAGGAAGATGAGTCCCTTTAACATCTGGCCTTGAAAACCAATGGGGCTTAACTTCAAGAGCTTTTAGTATCAGCAAAACTTAACTCCACTTACTTTAAAAATCAGCTAGGCTTAACTCTGGGAGAGTCAGACAACAATAGGAAACAGAGTCCCGCCTTTAAGAAGACAGAATAATAAAAAACTCAACCAGAGCCATAGCATAATAGTTGCAGTTTGAAAAGTGTCTGGTGTATACATGTAGGAGATTTACTTACTTACTAACCTCAGAACATATGCTAGAGGGGTAGGGATCATCAGGAGACTTCTCTAGAAACAAAAGTACTGGTGGGTGCCATTTCTCTTCCCCTCCCCAATCCTAGATAGCTGGACATTTACAGGAGCCAGCATAGCACTACCTATCTTGCTATCACTATTTACCTGCAGACCTGTCCATCCAACCCTCCTGGATTGGCAAGCATCCCACCAAAGTGGCTCCTGCCCACCCCACCCTCCAAAACCTGCAAGTAACCCCACTAGGGACCAGCACCACTCAAAAGTGATGCTTGCCCTGGGGAGAGGGGAAGATAATCCCACATACCAGAATGTCCACAGTTCCCACATCAAAGACTCGTCACTGGCTGAGCAAAAGTAAGGTTTGCTGTTTGGACCCCACAGTTGTGGCAGACAGGCTAAGTTCAGACAGCCTGGCTGCTGACCCCACCCACCTACGAGACTGCTGAGGCCTCAAACAGACCTCTCAATTTTACAAATTCTGCCTTGTTTGCCCAAAGCAGGCAAAGCAGGTCACTGCAGTTGCTGGGCTGAAGGCAAAAACTGCATTTGCCGTCAGCCCAGCAACTGCAGTTTAGCCACAACATTAGGACACACACAGCATGTAGAGGAGACACCTGTTTCTGGTGACCACATGGGTACTGACAGGGTACCACAGGACTTCTACAGAAAGCACTACTTTTAAGACCAAGAGACATAGCTGACCTCCCTAATATATGGACACAAACAGAGTTAGACAAAATGAGAAGATGGAGAAATATGTCTCAAGTGAAAGAACAAGACAAATCACATCAAGAGTTCAATGAAACTAAGATAAGCAAATATGCCTGGTAGAGAATTCAATTCAAAGTAATGGTCATAAAGATAATCACTAGATTTCACAATAGAGTGGATGAATTCAGAACTTCAAAAGAGAATTGTGTAAAAAAAAGAATAGTCAGAGACATCTAGGTGGTTCAGTCAGGCCTCTGCCTTTGGCTCAGGTCATGATCTCAGGGTCCTGGGATTGAGTCCCACATCTGGCTCCTTGCTTGGTGGGGAGCCTGCTTCTCCCTCTCCCACTCCCCCTGCTTGTGTGCTCTCTGTGTCAAATAAATAAGTAAATAAATAAAATCTTAAAAAAAAAAAAAAGAACCAGTCAGAGATAAAGAACTCAACTGCTGAGATTAAAAAAAAAATACATTAGAGGGAATCAACAGATTAGAGGATGCAGAAGAACAGATCAGTGATCTGGAAGACAGGGCAATTGGAGGCAAACCAAGTTGAACAACTAAGAGAAGAGAGATCAATAAAACAGTAACAATGCATTAAGGAAACTCATCACCAAGTGAAATAACATCTCCATTGTAGAGGCAATAGAAGAAGGAGAGAAGTGAGGAGAAAATTTATTTGAAAAAAATAAGAGCTGAACACTTCCCTAATGTGGGGAAGGAAACAGATACCAGATCCAAGAAGCGCACACACAGCCCCCAACTAGATGAACCCAAGGTCCACACCAAGACACATAATAAGTAAAATGGCAAAAACTAATGACAGAATTTTAAAATAAAAAAAGGAAAGTAAATAGTTACAGGTAGAAAAATTATAAAAGAGAACATTTCACAGGTAAAAGCACACATATGTAAAGGTAGTAGATGAATCACTTATAAAGACAGCATGGAGGTTAAGACAAAAAAGCAGAAAAATCAATTATATTTATAAAAATCATTCAAGGCATACACAAAATAAAAAGACATATGACAAAATATATATAAAACAAAGAGGGGGTAAAAATTTAGTGCTTTCAGAATGTGTTTGAATTTAAGCAACCATTAACATAGACTGGTATGCATGTTATACATGAACTAATGGAAACCACAAATCAAAAACTTGTAACATACACACACAAACACACACACACACACACACACACACACACACACAATCCAAGCCTACCACTAAAGAAAGCCATCAAACCAAATTGAGAAGATACAGAGAAAAACTAAAACAACAACAACAAAACAATTAACAAAATGTCAATAAGTACATACCTATCAATAATTTAAATGCAAACTGTACTAAATCAAAAACACAGGGCTTCTGAATGGATAACAGAACAAGACCCATCTATATTCTGCCCACAAGAGATTCACTTCAGACCTAAAGATACACACACACTGACACACACTGAAAGTGAAGGAGAGCTGGAAAAACATACACCATGGTGGGGGGAAAAAAGAAAGAAAAAAAAAGCTGTGGTAGGAATACTATAAGACAAAAACCTTAAAACAAAGACTATAGCAAAAAGCAAAGAAGGGCATTACACAGTGATAAATATGTAATATTTGATATGATTAATCATGATAAAATGATGATAAAGGGATCAATCCAACAAGAAAATATAATGACTGTAAATATCTACACATCCAAAATAGAAGCACCTAAATACATAAGGCAAACATTAACAGACAGAAATGGAGAAACTGACAGTCTTACAATAATAGTAGAGGTCTTTAACAAACTCCACTTATATCAATGGATAGATAATCCAGACAGAATATCAATGAGGGAAAAGTAGCTCTGAATGACACATTAAAGCAGATGCGAATTAACAGATATATAAAGAACATTCATTCTAACCAAAACGAGAATATGTTCTTTTCAAATGCACATGAAACATTCTCCAAGACCTATCACACAAAAAATGAATATCATCAGCACTAAGAAAGGAATATTTCATAATAAAGGACTCTATATAAATGATATAACAGTCCTAAATGTTTATGTACTTAACAAAAGGCCTTTAAAATACAGAAAACAAAGTGGCAGACCTGAAAGGGAAAATAAATAAACTCAAAATTATACTTGAATACATCAATATTGCTTTAACATTAAGTGATAGATTAGATAATTGGCAAGCATACAGAAGACCTGAAAAATACTATCAAGAACTTTAACTCACATTTATAAAATAACCCCACAGCAGAACAAACAACCTTTTTCCAGATTATGAAACCAAGTGTTGATCTCTTGAAAGGATAAAAATATTTAATTAGATATATTAACCAAGAAAAAAAAGGATAAAAAGAAACTATTAAAAGCATGGAGAAAGAGGTAAAACATACAGAATATACAGACCCCATATACTTTAAAAGCTTAATAAAGGGATAATACAAACAACTCTTTGTCTATAAAACTGAAAAATATGACACTTACCAGTTCTTTAAAAAATAGAAAAGGGGGCGCCTGGGTGGCTCAGTGGGTTAAAGCCTCTGCTTTCGGCTCAGGTCATGATCTCAGGGTCCTGGGATCGAGGCCCGCATCGGGCTCCCTGCTCAGCGGGGAGCCTGCTTCCCCCCCCCCACCCGCCTGCCTCTCTGCCTCCTGTGATCTCTCTCCCTCTGTGAAATAAATAAATAATTAAAAAAAAAAAAAAGAAAGAAAAGGACCAAACTCACTCAAGAAGAAATAGATAACCTGAATAGTCCTATTAATGAACTTGAATTTATAATCTAACAATGAAATCACCAGGCCAAGATGGTTTCACTGGTGAATATTATCAAATATGTAATAGGAAATACTACCGTCTCTACCCAATCTCTTCCAGAAAAAAAGAGGTAAGTTTTCTTAGTTTTATGAGGCCAACCAGCGCTACTTTATTTATATANATCTCTACCCAATCTCTTCCAGAAAAAAAGAGGTAAGTTTTCTTAGTTTTATGAGGCCAACCAGCGCTACTTTATTTATATATATACATATATATGTATATATACATACACATATATGCATATATATATACATATATATGTATATATACATACACATATATGCATATATATATTTATATTATGCATATATATATGTGTTTTCAAGATTTTATTATTTATTAGGGAGAGAGAGAAAAGAGACCACTTGTACACATGAGCAAGGAAAAGGGCCATGAGAGAGGGAGAATCTCAAGCAGACTCTGCACTAACCATGAGGCCTGGTGTAGGGCTTGACCTCCCGACCCTGAGATCATGACCTGAGCTGAAATCGAGTTCGATGCCTAACTGACTGAGCTACCCAGGTGCCCTGCCACACTAGTTTAATAACAACAGCAACAACAACAAAAACATATTTCAAGAAAAGAAAAACTACAGAGAGACCCACAGCTGAACAGGGACACAAACTTCTTTAAAAATTAGCATATAGGATTTTGTATTATTTAAACAACAAATCATCAACAAATGGAGTATATTCCAAGAATGAATGAAATTCAACATTTGAAAATAAACCCTCCTAAGTCACTATATTAAAGCCAAAAGAATTAAATAACCAACAGATTAAAGAAGAAATCATAAACACTTAGAAATGAATAAAGCAAAAACATGACATATCAAATCTGGGATATGGACAAGGTGGTGCTATGGGGATAAACTGACAGGTATAAATGCTTACATTTAAAAAATGAGAATGATCTCAAAACCACCACATACCTTTACAACTAAAAGAACTAGAATTAAAAAAAACAAACTAATTCTAAGGCTTGCAGAAGAAAGGAAACAATAAAGATTAGAACAGAGATAAATGAAATAGGAAATTAAAAAACAGAAAATCAATAAAAACAAAAACTGCTTCTTTGACAAAATCATCAAAATTAACAAACCTTTGGCAAGAGGGGCTGAGAAAACAGGAGAGAAGATACAAATTACTAAAATCAGAAATGATAATCTAAAAATAGAAAGAATTATCAGACAGTACTGTGAACAAATATATGGCAAAAAACTGGATAGCCAGATTGAAATGTACAAATTCCTAGAAGTCCAAAAGCTACCAAGATTCAGCCATCAAGAAATAAACAGGATAGACTTATAACTAGTAAGGAAAATGAATAATCAAAAATCTTCCAACAAAGAAAAGCCCTGGACCCAATGGCTTCCTAAGTGGATTCTATCAAATATGTAAAGAATTAAATTCCTCTCAAACTATTCCAAAAAATTTAAGAGGGAGTACTTTTTAACTCATTGTATGAGGTCAGCATTACCTTAATACAAAAGCAGACAAAGATACAAGAAAACTAGACTACAACCCCAAATGAACACTAATGTAAAACTTCCTCAGCAAAATGCAGATAGTACCAGATATAAGATTATTCAATTTAAGATTTTTCAACTTTATGATAGTGTGACAGTGATAGGCACCCAGTAGAAACCATAATTTGAATTTTGATCTTTTCATGGCCTAGCAACATGTGGTACAATACTCCCTCGTGATGATGGGCAGCAGCAGTGAGTCACAGCTCCTGGTCAGCCACAAGATCATGAAGGTGAAAAACCAAAACATTTACAATCATTCTGTACCCATACAACTATTTTGTTTTTCACTTGTGATATAGTATTCAGTAAATTACATGAGGTTTTTAACACTTAATTATAAAAGAGGATTTGTATTAGATGGTTTTACCCAATTGCTGGCAAATGTAAGTGTCCTAAGCACACTTAGAGCAGGCTGGACAAAGCTATGATATTTGTTAAGTTAGGCGTATCAAATGTATTTTTGACTTATGATATTTTTAACTAACTATGGGTTAGTCAGGACACCAACCCATAAGATGAATAACTGTTATTACTAAAACAAGTTCAGCAGTATAGTAAAAGGATTACCCCTGGGATGCAAGGGTGGTACAATATGTGGAAATCAATAAATGTAATATAACACATTGACAGCATGAAGGGGGAAAAATTAGCTCAGTTGATGCAGAAAAAGCATATGACAAAAGTCAACTCTTCCATGATAAAAATACTCAAGAACAAAGAACAGAAGGAAATTACCACAACAAAAGCTATACATATATATATATATATATATGAAAAAACAAAAAAACCAAAAAAACAAAACAAAACAAAACAAAAAAACACCACCACAGTGAATAGCCAACAGTGAGATTCAAAGTTTTTCCTAGACAATCAAGACTAAGACAGGATGGCCACTTTTACAACTTCCATTTAACATAGCACTGAATCTACTGAGCCATCAAAAAAAGGGGGGTGGGGTGGGAAGAAACTTTGCCATTTGCAATGATGTGGATGGAGCTAGACTGTATTACGCTAAGTGAAATAAATGAGTCAGAAAAAGACAAATACCATATAATTTCACTCCTATGTGGATTTTCAAGAAACAAAACAGATGAACATATGAAGGGGAAAAAAAAGAGAGAGACTCTTAATTATAGAGAAAAAACAGGGTTGATGGAGGGACCTAGGCAGGGGATGGGCTAAATGGTTGATAGGTATTAAGGAGGTCACACGTTGTGATGAACACTGGGTGTTATATGTAAGTGATAAATCACTAGATTCTACTCTGGAAACCAATATTACAGTATGTGTCAAATAACTAGAACTTAGAAAAAAATTTGGAGAAGAAAAGCATAACATAAAAACAACAACAACAAAAACATAGTGCTAAGGATCTAGCCAGAGCAATTAGGAAGGGGAAAGACATCCAAGTTGTAAAGAAAATAGTAAAATTATCTGTGTGCAAATGAAATGACTTTATATATGGACTCAAGGCTCAAAAAAATAAAAATAAAAAAAGTAGAATAAGTAACTTCAGCGAAGTAGCAGAATACAAAGAAAACATGGAAAAATCAGTTGCATTTCTATGCTACCAGTGAACGTTCTGAAAGGAATAGTGCAAAAATAATTCCAATATGATAGCATCAAAAAGAATAAAATACTTAGGAATTAACCAAGGACATGACAGGCTTGTACAATGAAAAGTACAAAACACTGCTAAAAGAAATTAAGGGCAACAAGAGAAGACACAGGAAAAAAAAGAATGTAACCTACAATGGAAACACCATTAGGATATCAGTGGATTTCTTTGCAGAAACTCTACATTCAGTGGAGAGTGAAATGACATATTCAAAGAGCTGAAAGATAAAAATGGCCAGCTAAGAATACTTTATGCAACAGTTATCCCTCAGATATGAAGGACAAGTAAAGGCTTTCTCAAACACACAAAATTTCAAAGAGCTCACCACCACTAGATCTGTTTTGCAAGAAATACTGAAAGAAGTTCTTTTTCTTTAAGTTAAAATAAAAACACGCTTATCGGCCTCATAAAAACATATGAAAGGACACAACACAGTGGTAAAACTGAAAATGATACAGTCACACATAGAAAACTCTAATGCTATATTAGTAATGATGTATTTATTAACTAAAACTATAGTACGAAGGTTAACAGACAGTTGGAAAAATAACTACAGCTATTATAAGTTAAATATACAACAAAGTGTAGGTAAACTGCAATGTCAGTAGTATAAAAGGGAGAAGTAAAATGGTGAAGACTTTATAGGCAATCAGAGATAAGCTGTTCTCAGGCTAAAATGGATGTTTTTATACAATGTTTTATGTAAGCCCAATAGTAATCACAAAACCAAAACCTAGAGCAGATCTACAAAAGGAAAAAAAAAAAAGTTGGGGGGATGGGCATACCACCATGGAAAATAATTAATTTATAAAGGTGGCAGAAACAGGGAAAAATAAAACCAGAAAGCAACTAATAAGATGGAATTAGTAAGTCTGTACATATTAATAACTGCCCTAAATATAAATGAGTTGAATTCATCAATCAAAAGGCACACAGTGGCAAAGTGGATAAAAAACAAGACCCAGCTATGTGGTGCCAATAAGAGATCCACTGCAGCTTTAAGGACACACAGAACACTCAAAGTGAAGGGATAAAAAGAAAATCTATGCAAGTGGAAACCAAAAGAAAATAGGGATAGCCATACTTATTAAAGTACCAAAAAAATCTACAAATACTGGAAACTAAACAAACTCCTGAACCAATAAGTGAAATAGATTAAAAAGGGAATCAGTATCTTCAAATGAAAATGGCAATAAAATATACGAAAACAAATGGGATGTTGCAAAACATTTCTAGACGTTTATAGCAATATATGCATGTTTTATCTGTCAAATAAATAAAATCTTTAAAAAAAAAAGAAATGAGAAAGATTGCAAATAAACATAACTTTACACCTCAAAGTAAAAGAACAAACAAAGCTCAGAGTTAGCAGACGGAAAGAAATAATAGGTATCAGAGTTGGGGGAAAAAAAATGTGTAAGAGACCAGAAAAACAATAGAAAATATCAACACAAAGCTGTTTTTTTTTTTAAAAAGATTTTTATTTATTTATTTCACAGAGGGGGAGAGATCACAAGGAGGCAGAGAGGCAGGCAGAGAGAGAGGGGGAAGCAAGCTCCCCGCTGAGCAGGGAGCCCGATGCGAGCCTCGATCCCAGGACCCCAAGATCATGACCTGAGCCGAAAGCAGAGGCCTCAACCCACTGAGCCACCCAGGCGCCCCAAAGCTGTTTTTTTTAAGAGAGAAATTTGATAACACCTTAGCGAGAGTACTAAATAAATAAAAGAAAAAACTCAAAATCAAATGGATGAGAGGAAATTGCAATTGACTACAGAAATAAGCAGGCTCATAAAAGACTACTATAAACAAGGTGAGCAAACTACATAACATAGAAGAAATAAGTAATTTCTTACAATCCTATAATCTTCTGAAGCTGAACCAGGAATAAATAGAGTCTGAACAAAATGATAACATGTGAAGAGAATAAGTCAATAATCAGAAACCTCCCAACACATAAATATGCAGACCAGATGCCTTCCCTGGTGAATTATAGTAAATGTTTAAAGAATAATTAAAGCCAATTCTCAAATTTTTCCAAAAAGACAGAGAGAAGGAAACACTTCCAAAGTTTCTATATGAGGTAAGCAATACTCTGATACCAAAATGAGATAACAATCCCACAAGAAAAACTACAGACCAATATCCCTGATGGACACAGATGTAATAATTCTAAACAAAATATTAGCAAACCAGATTCAAGAATTCACTGAAAGGATTATACACCAAGTGGGATTTATCCCTAGGGTTCAGTGATGGTTGAACATACATAAGGTTCAGTGATGGTTCAACATACCTAAATCAATGTGATACACCAGATGAATAGAATGAAAAATAAAAAGCATATGATCATATCAAAAGATGCAAAAAGAAAAAAAGACATTTGATAAAATACAACATTCTTTCATAATAAAATCCCTCGACAGATTGAGTATAGAAAGAGCATACCTCAACATAATAAAAGTAATACACAATATACCCACAGGTAACATCATACTCAATGAAGAGAAACAGAAAGCTCTTCCTCTAAGATCAAGTATAATACAAAGGTGCCCACTGTCACCACTCTTATTCAACACAGTACTGGAAGTCCTAGCTAGTACAATCAGGCAGGACAAAGAAAAAGCATCCAAACAGGAAAATAAGAATTAAAACTGTTGCTACTTACAGATATGATCTTATATGTTGAAAATCCCAATGGCTGAAATAAAAAACTGCTGGGTCTAGTCAATGAATACAATAAAGTTGCATGTTATAAAATCAAAACACAGAAATCAGTTGTTTTCTATACACTATAAAGCATCTGAAAAAAAAAAACTTAACTACCATTCACAACAGCATCAAAAATAAGATACCTAGTAATAAATTTAATCAAGTTAAAGACTTATGAAAACTACAAGACTCAGCTAAAAGAACCTGAAGATGACATAAATGGAAGGATATCCCATGTCAAGGATCTGAAGAGTTAACATTGTTAAAATGTCCGTGTTATTGGGGTGCCTGCGTGGCTCAGTGAGTTAAGCATCTGCCTTCGCCTCAGGTCATGATCTCAAGGTCCTGCGATCAAGCCACAAGTCAGGCTCCCCACTCAGGAGGGAGTCTGCTTCTCCCTCTCCCCTCTCATTCTCTCTCTCTCTCTAATAAATTTTTAAAATTTTAAAAATGTCCATGTTATCAAAGCCATTTATATATCCAACACAATCACTATGAAAATTCCTATAGCAGATTGTGGGGAATTAGGGAAGATGGCAAAGGAGTAGGGGACCCTAGTTTCATCTGGTCCCTGGAATTCAGCTAGATAGTTATCAAATCATTCTGAACACTGGCAAACTCAACCAGAGGTCCAAGAAAAGAATTGCTGCAATTCTACAAATAGAAACGTGTTCAGTTTTGGCAAGGTAGGAGGTGCAGAGAAGTGAATCTGAGGTGATATGTTGGAAGATAAACCATGGGTGAGGGATCTTCTGAAAGCCAACTACCGGAAAGTGATATAGCAGCAGAATGCAAAATCGGAACTTTCAGAAGTCTTCTCCAGTGAGAGACATCCTGCCTGAAAGGCTCTCAGGAGGCAAAGCAGAGCAGAACCCTAGCTGGGACAGTGTGGTCTCAGAATCTCCAGGATCACAGAAAGAATGGGTGTGTGTGAGTGCAGCAGACCTCCCAGGCATCGGAGCAAGGATGCCAGCTACAATCAGTGAGCCCAGGAGTGGGCTTTCAGCTGGGTGTTTCCATAAACTACAAACCACAGCACAGTTAGTTGGTAAGGCACCACTCTCCAATCAAGGCCCAGCAAGTGGCAGAAGCACGGCAATACCCTTTTGCTTCCCTTGGGAGGAGCAGCACAGGTGCGTGCTGTGAGTCTGCAGGGTTTGGAGACTCCAAACGGAGTGGCAGCATGCCTGAGATCAAAACACTTGGTCACAGGCTGGGAGAGCACAGAGTGCAGACAGAAACCAGGGAGACAAAAGTGACTGACTACTTTCTCCAGAAGGTGCACTGAGGAATGGCGGTCCACGATCTTTCAACTCTGGAGATCAGGACACTGCCATTTTTATTTTGTATGCTCTAAAGCGAGGCAGAAAGCCTTCAGGGAACAAAAGCCATATAGAGAAATCCAAAGCCACCTACACTGAGCCCAGCCCCCTCGCAAGGGCAGTGTAGTTACACCCAGGGCAAAGACACCTGAGAATCAGTGCAACAGGCCCCTCCCCTAGAAGAGCAGCAAGAATATCTGGCTAAAACCAACTTTATTGATCATACAGAACTGTGAAACTCCAGCACTATGGGGAAAATAGTATATAGAATTATTTTTCTCATGATTCTTTAATCTTTTAATTTTAATTCATTTTCCTTTTCAACTAATTTCTTTTATCAACTCTTAAGCCTTTTTTAATTTTCATTTTGTCATATATTATCCTTTCATTATGTTTTATTTTTGTATATATGTAAGTTTTTCTTGCTTTACAATTTTGAGATGTAGTTTCTTCTAACAGAGACCAAAATACACCAGAATCAAGTGTATTGCTCTCTTCTATTCACCTCTGGTTTTTATGTCTCTTTTAACTTTTTACTTTTGCAGTTACATTCTATTTTTCAATAGTATCTAATTTTTGTATATATACATAAGTTTTTCTTTCTATACAGTTTTGGGATCTAGTTTTCTAACAGACCAAAATATACTCAGGATTTAGTGTATTGCTTGGTTTTATTGATATGTCTGGTTATATATTTTTTTTCCTTGTTGGTTTTTGGTCTCTGAGTTTAGTGTAAAATTCTCTGGGGTGGTTGTTGCTTTTTTTATGATTTTGTTCTCTCATCTATTCTTCTCTGGACAGAATGACAAGATGGGAAAAACTGGAGCAAATTATAGCTGAGAATGTCCCTAATCTGAGAAAGGAAACAGGCATTCAAATCTAGAAGGCACAGAGGAGCCCTCCTCCACCAAATAGGTCAACACCCTGACATACAATAGTGAAACTTGCAAAACTCAGAGACAAAGAGAAAATGCTGAAAGCAGCTCAAGACAAGAGGTCCATTAATGTGCAAGGATAGAAACATTAGATTGGCAGCCGACCTATCCACCATGTGGACCTTGCCACAGAAGGCAAGAAAGGTATGGCGTGATATATTAAGGGTGCTAAATGAGAAAAAGCTGCACCCAAGAATACTTTATCCAGAAAGGTCGTCATTCAGAATAGAAGGAGAAATAAAGAACTTCCAGGACAAACAGAAACTAAGAGTTTGTGAACACTAAACCAGCCCTGCAGGAAATATTAAAGGGGATCTTTTAAGCAAAGAGAGCGCTCAAAGGTAACACAGACCAGAAAGGAACAGAGACAAGCACAAACCTGACTTTACAGGTACTACAATGACATTAAATTCATATCTTTCAATAGTTACTCTGAATGAAAATGCAATAAATACCCTCAATCAAAAGACACTGGGTATCAGACTGGATAAAAAAGCAAGACCCATTGATATGCTATCTGCAAAAGACTCGTTTTGGACCCAAAGAGACCTCCAGATTGAAACAGAGGGGGTGAAAAATCATTTATCATGCTAATGGACATCAAAATAAAGCTGAGGTGGCAAGCCTTATACCAGACAAATTAGATTTTAAGCCAAACACTGTAATAAGAGATGAGGAAGGACACTATATCATGATTAAAGGGTCTATACAAGAACTAACAACTGTAAACTTTATCTTGGATCACAAGAGGAAATTTAGAAAGAACCCAAATACATGGAGGGCTAAAGAATGAATGAGTCAACCAGGAAATTGAAGTAAAATAAAAAATTCATGGATACAAATGAAAATAAAAACACAACTTCAAAATCTTTGGGATGCAGCAAAGGCAGTCCTAAGAGGGAAGTACATAGCAATATAAGCCTTTCAACTACACGACCTAACCTTACACCTAAAGAAGCACCAAATAAACCCTAAACCCAGCAGGAGAAGAGAATTAAGAGCAGAAATCAATGAAATAAAAGACAAAAGAACGGTACAGATCAACAAAACTAGGAGCTAGTTCTTTGAAAGAGTAAGATTGATAAATCCCTGGCCAGATTTATCAAAAAGAAAAGAGAAAGGACCCAAATAAATAAAGGATTCAAATAAAATGATGAATGAAAGGAAAGAGGATCACAACCAACACCAAAGAAATAAAAGGAATTATAAAAACATATTCTGAACTATACGCAAATTATGCAAACTGGAAGAAATGGACACATGCCTAGAGACATACCAACTAGCAAAACTGAACCAGGATGAAAGAGAAAACCTGAACAGATCCATAACCAGCAAGGCAATTAAAGCAGTAATCAAAAATCTCCCAAGAGGGGCACCTGGATGGCTCAGTGGGTTAAGCCTCTGCCTTTGAATCAGGTCATGATCTCAGGGTCCTGGGATGGAGCCCCGCATCAGGCTCTCTGCTCAGCAGGAAGCCTGCTTCCCCCTCTCTCTGCCTGCCTCTCTGCCTACTTGTGATCTCTCTTTCTAATAAATAAATAAAATCTTAAAAAAAAAAAAATCCAAAGAAACAAGAGCCCAGGGCCAGATGGCTTCCAAGGGGAATTCTACCAAACATTTAAAGAAGAATTAATGACTATACTTCTGAAGCTGTTTCAAAAAATAAAAATGGAAGGGAAACTTCCAAACTCATTCTATGAGGCCAGCATTACCTTGATCCCAAAACCAAAGACCCCATCAAAAAGGAGAATTACAGACCAATATCCCTGATGAACATGTATGCAAGAATTCTCACCATGATACTAGCCAACAGGATCCAACAGTACATTAAAAGGATTATTTACCACAACCAAGTGGGGTTTATTCCTGACCTGCAAAGGTGGTTCAACATCCTCAAATCAATGTGACACACTACATTAATAAAAGGCTAAGAACTGTATGATCCTCTCAATAGATGCAGAAAAAGCATTTGACAAAGTACAGCATCCTATTTTTTTTTTTAAGATTTTATTTGAGAGAGAGAGAAGGGAGAATAAGCAGGGGCAGAGAGAAAGGGAGAAGCATGCCCCCCACTAGGCAGAGAGCCCAACACCAAGCTTGATTCCAGGAACCTGAGATCATGACCTGAGCCCCAGGCAGATGCTTAACTGACTGAACCACCCAGGTGCCCCCCAGCATTAAAATTCTTTGCAGTGTAGGGATAGAGGTAATATACCTCAATGTTATAAAAGCCGTATACAAAAAGCCCATCGTGTATATCATTCTCAATGGGGAAAAACTGAGAGCCCCTAAGGTCAGGAACACAACAGGGATGCACTCTCACCACTGTTCAACATAATACTAGAAATCCAAGCCTCAACAATCAGACAACAAAAAGAAATAAAAGGCATCCGTACTGGCAAAGAAGTCAAACTCTCACTGTTTGTAGATGACATGATACTCTATGTGGAAAACCCAGAAGACTCCATCCCAAAATTGTTAGAACACATACGGGAATTCAGTAAAGTGGCAGATATAAAATCAATGCACAGTTGCATTTCTATACACCAATACGACAGAAGAAAGAGAAATTAAGAAGGAGTCAATCCCACTTATAACTGCATCAAAAACCATAAGATACCTAGAAATGAACCTAACCAAAGAGGCAAAGGATCTGTATTCATAACACTACAGAACACACATGAACAAAATTGAGGAAGATACAAAGAAATGGAAAAATGCTCCATGCTCATGGATTGGAAAAACAAATATTGTTAAAAAGTCTATGCTACCTAGAGCAATCTACACATTTAATGCAATCCCTATCAAAATACCATCAACTTTTTTCAGAGAGCTGGAACAAATAATCCTAAAATTTGTATGGAAGCAGAAAAGCCAAAGGAATGTTGGAAAAGAAAAACCAAAGCTGGTGGCATCACAATTCTGGATTTCAAGTTCTATTACAAAGCTATAATCATCAACATGATAGGGTACCGGCACAAAAACAGACACAAATATCAATGGAACAGAACAGAGAAACCAAAAATGGACCCTCAACTTTATGGCCAACTAATCTTCGACAAAGCAGGAAAAAATATCCAATGGAAAAAAACAGTCTCTTCAACAAATGGTGTTGGGAAAATTGGACAGCCACATGGAAGAATGAAACTGAACCATTTCCTTACACCACACACAAAAATAGACTCGAAATGGATGAAAGACCTCCATGTGAGACAGGAATCCATCAACATCCTAGAAGAGAACACAGGCACTAACCTCTTTGACCTTGGCTACAGCAACTTCTTGCTAGACATGTCTCCAAAGGCAAGGGAAACAAAGGCAAAAATGAACTATTGGGACTTCATCTAGATAAAAAGCTTTTGCACAGCAAAGGAAACTGACAAAATGGAAGAAGATATTTGCAAATGTCTTATTAAAGAGTTAGTATCCAAAATCTATAAAGAACTTATCAAACTCAACACACAAAGNAAGCTTTTGCACAGCAAAGGAAACTGACAAAATGGAAGAAGATATTTGCAAATGTCTTATTAGATAAAGAGTTAGTATCCAAAATCTATAAAGAACTTATCAAACTCAACACACAAAGAACAAATAATCCAATCAAGAAATGGGCAGAAGACATGAACAGACATTTCTCCAAAGACATCCAAATGGCCACAGACGCGTGAAAAAATGCTCAACATCACTTGGCAACAGGGAAATACAAATCAAAACCCCAATAGTGTGAGATGAGATACCACCTCACACCATTCAGAATGGCTAAAATTAACATGTCAAGAAATGACAGATGTTGGCAAGGATGTGGAGAAAGGGGACCCCTCACACAATCTTGGTGAAAATGCAAGCTGGTGCAGCCACTCCGGAAAACAGTATGGAGGTTCCTCAAAAAGTTGAAAATAGAGCTACACTATGACCCCATCAATTTCACTACTAGATATTTACCCCCAAACTACAAATATATTGATCCGAAGGGGCAACTACACCCCATAGTTTATAGCAACAATATCCACAACAGGCAAACTATAGAAAGAGGTGAGGTGTCCACTGACTGATGAATGGATAAAGAAGGTAAAGTATGTATTTTTATACAATAGAATATTAGTCATCATAAAGGATGAATACTTATTTACATCGACATGGATGGAACTGGAGGGGCATTATGCTGAGTGAAATAAGTCAATCAGAGAAAGACAATTACCATATGATTTCACTCATATGTGGTATTTAAAAAACAAAATAGGGCGCCTGGGTGGCTCAGTGGGTTAAAGCCTCTGCTTTCGGCTCAGGTCATGATCTCAGCGTCCTGGGATCGAGGCCTGCATCGGGCTCTCTGCTCAGCGGGGAGCCTGCTTCCTCCTCTCCCTGTCTCTCTGCCTGCCTCTCTGCCTACTTACTTGTAATTTCTCTCTGTGTCAAATAAATAAATAAAATCTTTAAAAAAAATAAAAATAAAAAAATAAAAAACAAAATAGAGGAACATAGGTGAAGGGAGGATAAAATAAAACAAGATGAAATCACAGAGGGTGGGATGCCTGGGTGGCTCAGTCAGTTAAGGGTCTGCCTTCGGCTTAGGTCATGAATCTAGGGTCTTGGGATCAAGTCCCATGTTGGGCTCCACACTCCATGAGGAGCCTGCTTCTCTGCCTGTTGCTCTCCCTGCTTGTGTGCACGCTCTCTAACAAACAGATAAAATCTTAAAAAAAAAAAAAGAAAAGAAAAGAAAAGAAAAGAAAAAAGAAATCCACAGAGCAAGGCAATCCAAACCCTTAAGCACAGGAAACAAACTGAGGGTTGCTGGAGGGGAGAGGGACGGGAGGATAGAGTGACTCAGTAATGGACATGAAGGAGGGCACAGGATGTAATGACCACTATGTGTTACATAAGACTGATGACTCACTGAACTCTACCTCTGAAACTAAAACCCTATGTTAATTAATTGTATTTAATAGAAATATTAAAAAAAAAACCTCCACTATTCAAGCCAAAAAAAGGAAAAAAAAATAAGGAAAGAAATTCCTACAGCATTTTTCATAGTAAAAAAAAAAAAATCCTTGAATTTGTATGGAGCCACAAAAGACCCCTGTATAGACAAAGCAATGATAACAAAGAAAAACAAAACTGGAGCCATATTTACTGATTTCGAATTACACTACAAAGCCATACTAATTATATAGTATGATCCTGGCATAAAAATAGGCATTTAGATTAACAGAACAAAATAGAGTACTTAGAATTAAACCTCCATATATACAGTTAACTAATAATCATAAGGGAGCAAAGAATATTAATATCAACGGGGAAAGGATATCTCTTCAACAAATGATGCTGGGAAAACTGGAAAACCACACGCAGAAAAAGAAAATTGGACTCTTACCTTACACCACACACAAAAATCACCTAGAAATGGATCAGACTTAAACATTTGGATAGGACACCCAAAGCACAAGTAAAAAAAAATTAACAAGTGGGACTACATCAAACTTGAAAGCTTCTACAATGCAAAAGGAACAATTAAGAAAATGAAAAGGCAAATAATTTGTAAACCATTTAATAGGTAATGGGTTAATATCCAAAATATACATAGAATTCCTATAATTCAATAACGAAAAAATCCCCACAAATTATCCAATTAAGAAATCAGCAGAGGAACTTAAAAGGCACTTTTCGAAAGACTTGCCACTGTTGGCATGAAAAGTACTCAACATCATTAACCATCAAGGAAACACAAATCAAAGACACAGTGAAACAGCCTTTCTTACATGTTATAACAGATACTACCAAGAAAACGAGATAATAAGTGTTGGCAAGGATGCAGAAAAAAGGGAATCCTTGCACACTGTTGGTGGGAATGTAAATTGGTGCAGCCACTATGGAGAAGAGTATAGAGGTTCCCCCCAATATTAAAAATAAAACTACTGTATAATCAATCCAGCAGTAGCAACTCTGGGTATAAATCCAAAAGAAATGAAAACTTTATCGAAGAGATATGTGTATTCCTGTGTAACTGCAGCATTACACGACAGCCAAAATGTGTCCATTAATGAGTGAATGAACACAAACAGGATGATAAATACAAATAGATGGACAGATAGAGATAGATGCACACACACATATATATACACACATGTATGTATAAATATATATAAAGCGTGATATATACATATACATACGTAAAATGGAATACTCTTTGGCCAGAAAAAGTAGTGAAATCTTGNCTACTTGTAATCTCTCTCTCTCTGTGTCAAATAAATAAATAAAATCTTTAAAAAAAAAAAGAGTCTGTTTAAAAAAAAAAATGAGTGAATGAACACAAACAGGATGATAAATACAAATAGATGGACAGATAGAGATAGATGCACACACACATATATATACACACATGTATGTATAAATATATATAAAGCGTGATATATACATATACATACGTAAAATGGAATACTCTTTGGCCAGAAAAAGTAGTGAAATCTTGCCAGCTGCAGCAACATGGACGTATCTTGAGGACATTACGCTAAGTTAGACATAGACAAATACTGTCAGATAGCTTGTATAAAATGCAAATGAAACAAAGAAATAGAATGAAATGGTGGTTACCAGAGGCTCAGGAGTGGGGAAATGGGAGAGAGGTTGTTTAAGGTACACACATGAAACTAGTACATAAATAAGATGTGGAGATCTCATACACAGAACAGTGATTATATAGACAACAAAACTGTATTAAAAACATTCACTTGCTGGGAGACTAGATCTTCATTTTCTCCACTAGAAGAAATAATTATGAGATGTGATAGAAGGACTTGCTGATGGCTACAATGATAATCAAATGGAAACATATATATCAAATTACTATACTAATAGACAACAAAACTGTATTAAAAACATTCACTTGCTGGGAGACTAGATCTTCATTTTCTCCACCACTAGAAGAAATAATTATGAGATGTGATAGAAGGACTTGTTGATGGCTACAATGATAATCAAATGGAACCATATATATCAAATTACTATACTATATACCTTTAATTTACAGAATATTAAATGTCAGTACTTCAATAAAAGTGAGTATAATTCAATATTTAACTGATAAAAAATAATTTACAGATAGAAATAAAAGTGATATTAAAATCTATCAAAGGATTTATTTTTCTGAGAACACCTACCAAAAGAAATATTGCATCAACAGTGAAACAGTCAACATTTAAAATTAAAATAATTGTATTGTTGACAATGTTTTGAAATAATTCATGTTCACACATATGATGTTATAGTAAAATAATATATGAGGGAAAGGTTCTTATAAACATAAGACAGGCATTAAACTACATATGAACTGCAAGTTTTCTTCCTAATCACAAATAATAACATACCGAGTATGTCATTTATGTATTATTTCTTCAGATAAAAGATACATGGGAGCTGGGGAGGGGGGACTACTCATTGCATAAAGTTCAGTTTGCGTTAAAAAAAATCTGAAACTTCCACGGATATCCATTTTTTGCCAAGCACAGCAGTCACAACAAGCCAACCTTGTAATAAAAGTCTTAAATGGGATAGAAATTCTTTGTACAAAATAGTAATAGTCATTTGAAAGGTCCTCTACCCAACAGTGTATTATATAAACAGAGACTGTAATCACTGCTCTCTGAATTCACTAATCCTATTTCATATCCTATTTTAGATCATAGAACATAGAAACTGAAGCTATAAGTATATACTGGAAAATTAAATTTTCTTAAATTGGAAAAAAATAATTACAGAAGAAAAATCATCTCACATAGCTGATGGAGATTCACTGAATTCTACATTGTTTTGTTCATGAAATGCCTTGCACATCTCTGTATACCTACAGCTCAATAATGTGCCTTTTCTACAGCTAGAAAAATGTGAGAACACCCAATGTATTCCTGTGGCCCTAGTGTTAGGGACACTAGTAAGTGAGGAAAAATAACAGACTTTTTTTTATTTTAAAGGGTAGGTTAATAATTTGAAGCATTCTCAGGCATCCAATTATATAATATATATATATATATATACACATATATTTATATATATATATATTTAGTTTATTAATTACCTGTGGGATAATGACTATGTAAATGTGTGCAGTTGGAGTGCCAGAAGTTAGGGGGAAGACAAAGTTGAGGGAAAAAGGGAACAAAAATAACCAGAAACTTCTGATCAGTTAAGTTAAAGTGCATATTGTAAATTTTAGAGCAATCATAAAGAAATATATGTCAGAAGAAAAAAAATGGAGTAACATATCCTATACAAGAGAAGGCAGAAAAAGAGGAAAAAAGGAATAGGATAGGATAAATAGAAAATAGCAAACAAAACATTTAAAATAAACCATATTATTAAATATAAATAAGCACAAATTTAAAAAGCAGAGATTAGCAAGTTTTAAAAAAAACCAGAAAAACAAGATCAAATTATATACTACATGCTTAAAATTTGAAACAGTCCAAAAGTTCATCAGGATGAATGCAGAAACTGGACACCTGGGTGGCTCAGTGGGTTAAGAATCTGCCTTCGGCTCAGGTCATGATCTCAGGGTCCTGGGATCAAGCCCCGCATCAGGCTCTCTGCTCAGCAGGGAGCCTGCTTCCCCCTCTCTCTCTGCCTGCCTCTCTGCCTCTTGTGATCTCTCTCTCTCTCTCTCTGTCAAATGAATAAATAAAATCTTTAAAAATAAATAAATAAATAAGATGAATGCAGAAACAAATTGCTACAATCATACAATGGGGGACTACTACTCAGCAATAATTACGATTCAACTATTGACATAGTTAACAACATGGGTAAACTTCAGAATAATGTGCCGAGCAAAAGACACCCCCCCACCCCCCACACACACGTGTGCTAGATGATTCTACTTTCATGCAGTAAGAGAACATTAACAAGTATTCTACTACAGTGAGAGAAATCAGATTCAGTTTCCAGGGGAAGAATATGAGGGTGCAAGAGGGAAGAAGCATGACAAAAGTTTCTGGGCTACAGAATATTTTACTTCATGTTGGGGTAATATTGAAACAGGTATATACCTTAGAGAAACATCACTGAGCTGTATACTTGAAGTGGGAGAATTCCTTGTAACTTATGTAGATCATAATTCAATACAATTCAGAAAGAATATTAAATTAGAAATCAATAAAAATATATCCAGAAATGTTCCAAAAATTAGAAATTAAACAATGTATTTTAAAGTAGTATTAAAAGGTGGTTTCCTGGATATTTAAGTACATACATGCAGCTTAGTTTAGAGTTTATAAGTTTAAAATTATAATTAATAACAATGTGAAAAGTAATTAGTAACTTAAACATTCTACATTTACACTCATGCACAGATCACATATCTAAACACACACACACAAATAATTACCAATTGAAGCTGAGTACATTTGTTTCATGTGAGTTTCAATGACAGAAGGATCCCGAGAGCTGTAAATTCCCAACTCAGGGTAAAAGCTGGAGCCAATGTCATCCGGGGGGCTGTGTTTCCCTTGTGGATAATTCTTGGTTAATCTAGGGTCCCAATGCTTCAGGACTGGATGGTTCCAATGTATATATTTACCATCAAATTGTGGATTTCCATACCAACTGTAATAAAATACATGTAAATAATAATTCAGAGGTTGCAGCTCTTCCAGGTAAGGTTCAGAGGCTTTGGAAGGTTTCATAGTGATTTCGACACTTTTTAAATTCTTGTTACTTGTTTCACGGTTGATTTTGTCATTGTTTTGGGAATTGAAGCTTTTCCCTAAGCGAGTTTGTTGAAGTAGTGGAAGAAGTTCAAGTCCAAAAGGATCTCCGAAAGTAGCTTTATTTGGTCTCAGCATTTTTAAACCCATCATCAGGGAAAAAATAAATAGAATAAAAAGTGACAAAATGATGCAAGTCCTTCTTCGAAACTTTGCCATGATGACATACTTTAAACTCCAAAATGGTTAATGTTTAGCTGTAATTTATTGAAAAATGGTAATTAGTAAGTGGTATTAACGATATTTCTCAATGTATTTGAATGAAAACTAAAATCCATCAAGTTCATTACATTGAAAAGTTTTAAAAGTGCAATATATTGTATCATCAAGTACTGATGTCTACAAAATCTGTATTATGGCTAAACTAAATGGTGGCATTTATTTGGAAATATCACAATTATATTTTGTCAGATAAACATGTTTGGAATTTTAAGAAAATATTTTGCATCATTTGAACAGATTTTGTATATGCTGAATATAGGAAGGGAATATTCTGCGCAAGTAGACTAAAACTTTCCAAGTATAATATTAAAGGTTCATAGTTTAAAAAAGGAAATACTTATGAATGGATTAAAAAGCCTAGTCATTAAGTGGGTTTTCAACAAATTTTTTTTTTTTTAACTAAAACAATGATTGCAGAATAAGGGAGTAATCGCATTTTATGACATTTCGGAAATGAAAAGAAAGAGATAAATAAAAAAGAATGATCACAAGTGAGGGGTTCCTAACTTAAAAATACATTGCTTTATAACTTTGAACACCTTACTGAACAAAGGTTATAAACATGGAGTTATAACTTCTAAAATGGTACTANATGATCACAAGTGAGGGGTTCCTAACTTAAAAATACATTGCTTTATAACTTTGAACACCTTATTGAACAAAGGTTATAAACATGGAGTTATAACTTCTAAAATGGTACTGTTTGTATTTTTATGTTTCAATAACTATATATACACATATATGTGTAATGTGTGTATATGTATGTAGGTACATATACATACATACGAATGTCTTTATGTACAAATTTCTTACTAGAAAGGCATTTGGGGAAAATTGACATTGACCTTATTTATAAAATATGACTTTTTATAATAAACCATGCTGTTGTTATTCTAGAGAATTAAGTTAATAAACTAATCCTAATAGAAAAGACAGGTAAGTAAAACTTAATCTAACCAACAAGTAATTGTCTCACACACACACAAACACACACTCTCTCTCTATAAATTGCTACTACCATTATGCATATACACAAGAAATACTGAGTGAGCATATTTCTTTAAAGACTAAAANACAAACACACACTCTCTCTCTATAAATTGCTACTACCATTATGCATATACACAAGAAATACTAAGATGAGTGAGCATATTTCTTTAAAGACTAAAGTCACAGATTCCTCTCAAAGTTAACCTTGTTTAATTCTGAAATACATTACACCTAAAGATTAGTATAAAAGACATGTCTAGGTTGAAACACATAAACATTCAAAAGGAAATTGCAGGTTAAATGCCCATTTTCATCTCTTATGCCCTTTGCCCATCACCAGGCCTGCCCCTTCTCCTTAAGGAGAACTTGACTTTTGTATTTACCATCCCCTCACCTTTCTTCATAGTTTCTCCGAAACATAAACATATCTAACCAATCTTAATTTCGTTTTTCCAGTTTCAAATTTTATTTAAGTAGATACGGTAATATCCATATAAACATACATACATGCATACGTATATATATATACACACTATTAACATGCATATTAATCTTCTACATAGATTATGTATGCTTTGTAAAGCATATACTTAGATATGCTATAAATATGTATAATTACATATAATTAGACATACATAAAATATACAAAAATATTGGGGAACAACATTAAACCTTCTGGACTTTACTTGGTGTCTCACCTCTTTCCCATCCTTGCATTCCAAAACATCAGTTCTTCCACTNCCAACCATAAAAAAAAAAAAAAAAAAAAAAAAAAAAAAAAACAAAAAAAACAAAAAAAAAAAAACCATGAAAATGGAAAGGCGTAGGTAGATAGGTCTGGAGAATTTTGTCTTACAACTGTATCAATCCACTGGTTTGATGAAAATGTTTTCATGTCAAGTATTCTTGGAAATAAAAAATAACCCTTTCTCTATTGTTTCTAAGACTCTAATTTAGGGACTTCCCCCAAAATTATTTTATTATTAAATAGATACACTGTGACCACACCAACAAACTAGATTCATTTAAGTATGTCATGTAACCAATCTATAACATTACACATCAACTAAAACAAGCATTATGAAAGTAGACGTAGTTGACTTTAAGGTGAGATGTTAACAGTTAAGTCCTTACTGTTGTTTGTGAACAAAAATCTCATTTGGTTGAAATATCAAAAAAAAGTCTAGAAAACTAAAAAGATGTACAACTCAATTTAACCGAGCAACTCAATTGTGGAAAAACTAGTATGCTAAGCACCACATGAAACAGACTGATTAGATAATTTAGTAAGACATAGTTCTTACATTCTTGCATATGCTTAGAGTCCATGAGGGCAGCAGAAGACACGTGCAAGTAACTATAATTCAAAGAAAAGTGCCAACAGAGAAGTGAAAGGCACATATAAAGCAATAAAATGCCTTACATAAATTAACAACTTGAAGAAAATGGTTTAGGAAAAAAAATAGTAAGATCTTAGAAAAATGAGTATAATATGCATAGGCTGGTGGAAAAGGAAAGGAAAAAGATGGCCATAGTGTTAGAGAAGCGTGCCCAAAGATATATTTACTGGACATGAAAGAACCATTGTGAAATAAAAAGGCCTCTGCAGGCTGCATGCAGCCAAGAAAACAATATGAGGAGGAAAAATAAAGCTATAGTGCCATGCTAGAACCATCCTATAACAAAGAAAGGAGTTTTCTGGGAAACAGGGGACCACTGAAGACTTGTAACAAAATATTGGCATAATGAGAGTTCAGATTAGAAGGATAGAGCACTTATAAAAAATATTCAAGACATCAAACGTCACCATTTTCTCAACCTAATAATCTCCCATTCATAATTATTTTAACATTCTCTTTCCACATCACTATTCTTAGTGACTCTACCAAAATGGATGATCCATCCAGTAGTTTAGCCTCCCAATTCTTGGCCTCACTTCTAGAGATTTGTTCTTACACCCCTACTTCACCAACTCAGGTATCACACTCCTACTCTTGATCCAGTCTTTTAAATCATTTACCACTCCAAAATCTTTACTCCCTCCCCCCTCCATTTTCCAAACATAACCTTTTGTGCTTTGAACCCCTCTAGTTTAGTAGTCAGAATTCATTCTGGCAATTTCTTGACCTTATTGAGATGTCCTATCCACTGAGTCCACTGTTTCTGCTATTTCTCCTGTTCTACATGTTTCGTCTCTAGTGACACAGTTTATCATCCATAATTCAACATTTTAATTACTCACTTCTCTCCTTTCTTGATATATACCTGGTAAAACTTCAAATAAAAGACGTGTGTCTTGACTTTGATTCAGAACTACAGAACTATATACTGGACAAAAACATGCAAGCATGCTGACTTTTCACTATGAATTCATGACCATAAATTTCAAATGAACACTCAAGACCACTTAACTATCTCAGTACCATAATCCAGTATGTTCACTTTTCTAACCTCAGAATTTCATCTTCATTTTTCATCAAACCTACTATGTCATCACCTTCCTTTATTATTTTCAAATATCTACATCTTATGCAGTTGATTCTTCAACAATGTGGGTTTGAACCATGAAGATTCATTTATATGTGGATTTTTTTCTGATAAACATGGTACAGTACCAAAAATGCATTTTCTCTTATGAATTTTCTTAATACTGTTTCTTTTCTCTAGCTTACTTTATTATAAGAATATAATATGTAGGACATACAAAGCATATGTTAATGAACTGTTTGTTACTAGTAAGGCTTCCAGTCAACAGTGGATAATTAGTTGTTAAATTTTTCCAAAGCCAAAAGTTAGATGCAGATTTCCAACTGCACAGGAGTCAGCACCCCCAACCTCCAGCCCTCAAGGGTCAACAGTACTTCATAGAGAAAAAAGAAACAATCATACAGGAACTGCCTTATCTTCCCATTAAGAAATTAACTCACCTATTGGCATCAACTTTTGTCAACCAATGTTTCCAATTATAATATTTGCTCTACTTCACTTTTTCTTCTATAGAAAATTTTATTTTGTTAAATTTTGCTCAATTTCTTCAACTGCATTTTCTAAGTTTCTTTACCCTCTTTCTCATAAGGCCTGATCTATTGTGTTTATCTTGTAGTTATTTATGAAATAATTAGCTCATTTCTGACTTTTCATAGTTGTAATGTGTTTATTCATATCTCATAGCTATTTTATTTCATCTCTCATAGCTACTTTATTTCTATTTAAATATTAGATTATAGTTTTCATATTTTGTGAACATGTCTCTCTGGCATGCCTTCAGTGTTTACAAGTATGTTCAAACGTTTTGCCTATAATGGCTTTGTACGAGATTTGACTGATCTTCTTCTGTTACTGAATATTTGTGATATCTTAATATGGCCTTGAATTTTTTCTGAGATCAGCTGGGTTTTCCTCCATTCCCACATTTATCAGATGTTTTTATTTCCTTGGCTTCTATTTTGTCATTCTGCTCAATTTGAAAGTTATTTTCAGAAGTTACTCTTTCATATGGGGTTTTTGTCCTGAAAACCATGATGCTCTAGCCTCTTCAGAAGGAGACTTCAAAGTTCCCCTCCCCCCTTGCAGCTATTATTCTTAGACTGGGCTATCCTTTCAAATTAATATCTGTATTATATTTAATATAGTCTATATTCTATATATAGAATAGTTGAAGCAGATGTACTATTGCTTTCTTCTACTTCCTCCAACACAAACTGAGTTAGAACACAAGTCTTACAGCTATTAGTGAGCTGTCACCTTCCGCTCATACCTTGGAGGTCTATAGGGATAATTTATTTCAGTTTTGTTACAGTTATTTGTTTTGGTTTTATTATTTAATGGTCTGTTTTTAGGATGTCAGAATGATTCAAACACTAAACCACTGCTGTTACCATGACATCTTTAGCAGTATCTTATGTGTTTTGCAACCCTGTATTTTTATAACCACTTAGTTCAAAATATATTCAAATTTCCAGTACTGCTCCTCCAATGACCATTTATAAATGTGTTATATTTGGGAGACTTTCTATATTTTTGTTGTTGATTTGTAGTGTGAATCCACTGAAAACATCTCTTGTATGATTTCAGTCCTCTGAAATATGTTGAGACTTGCTTTAAGGCTTAACCCATGACCAATTCTGTTAAGTGTCCCATATACACCTCAAAAGGACACATATTCCATAGCTAGTGGTTACAGGTATCTACATGTGTCTACCAAACCAAATATGCTAGCCATTTTATATATTTCATATCCTCACTCATCTTCTGTGTTAAAAATCCCCCACTACCGTATTTATATCTATAGTTTACGTAATTTTAATGTTATGTAGAGACAAATTTGCAGACTATTTTCCTAAAGTATTAAATCTTATTTTACAATGAAAGGTCCTTTCCTTCTCCACTGATGGGTTTTGTCTTATAGTCTACTCCTACATTAATATAGCTACAATGGATTTCATTTGGTTCATGCTGGAGCACAGTATCATTTTCATCATTTTATGGTCACCTTAAATGGTTAGCTTTTTAAAAATAGGACATTGTTTTATCATTGTTGCTGTTTTTAATCTGATAGTCTCTGTCCAGTAATTGTAGTACGCAGTACACTTACAATTCTGCAAATACGGATATTTAAATCTACTTCTTATACCCTTGCTTTTCCTTCTGGCCTCCTTTCAAGCTTTTCTCTTATCTTTTTATTTTTCCCTATCTGTTAATTTTACATTGTCTTTGCTATTATTTTTATTATCTTTGATTATAGCATATATTCTTGTCAAAATCCAGAATGAATTACAATTTTACTATGTCTCAACAATAAAAGCACACTTAGGAGACTTTAGTTCCTTTATCCCTGCCCCAACTTTGTGCTCCTGTTTTAGTGTATTTTACCTTTTACACAAATCTTAAACCCCACCAGATGGGATATTGTTTTATACAGTCAACGTTCATTGCATTTATCCTTTTCTTTGCTCTTCACTTTCTCCTGCATCCCCCTACTTCCATTCAAAATAATTTTCCTTATGGTGAAGAAATTATTCCCTTTAATAAGGCTTTCAATATCAGCCCACTGCTGATAAATTCCATGTGAGTTTGTTTGAAAATATATTTTGCCTTTACTGTAACAAGGATCTACAGACTTATATTGGCAATTTTCTTTCAGTACAACCCATTTTCTTCTGCCTTTGTTTGTTGAAAACTCAACTATTGTTTCCTGGTTCTTTTCCTTGATTTTTTAAAGACATTAAGGATATTTTCTTTTTCTGTCTCCTTTTATTATTTTTCCTACCTTTGGTTTTCAGCAGTTTTGCTATGGAATATGGTTTTCTTAGTATTTATCCTGCTTTGGGCCCAACATGCTTCTTCAATCCGTGGGTTGATATCTTTCCTTAGCTTTATAAAATTCTTGACCACAATCTCTTCAAATATTGCTTTTGCCCATTATTGCTTTCTCATTCATTTTTCATTTTGGAATATATTTCTCATGTTAGAATTCTATATTCTGTTTTTTAAACATTTTAAAATTTCCCTCATCTCTCCATGCCTCAGTCTGAGTACTTCTGAACTCTTCTAGTTTTTCCTAATTCTCTTTAGCTGTGATCTAATATTATAATTTTACTCTTAGAATTTTCATTTAACCCTTTTCAAAGCCATCAGTTCTCTGCTAAAATTTTCCATCTTCTAATTCCTTGAACATGTTAATTCCACATATTTAAAGTCCACCTCTACTAACTTGAATCGGATCTTAGGGATTCTGCTTCTATTGCCTGTTTTTTTGTTGTCGTTTTGTTCTCTCTCAATATCTGCTCACTTTTTTTTTGTATTCTGGGTAAATTTTTTTTTAATTGAATGCCAGTCACTGTAATGAAAATTTTTAAAGACAACGAAGCTCTATATATTATTTTCTTTCCAGAGAAAAAACTATGTTTGCTCCTTGAGGACTACTAGGGTAGAGGAAGATTATCTTAATCCAATCAGTAAAATCTTCAAAACTGGTTTTAAGTCCTTGTAAATATCTGAACTATTTCTGATTAACCCCACTCACTTACAGGTAGGGGTACTGAACTGAAAGCCATGGGTTTTATCAAGATCCTGCCACTTTCTACTTAAGTTCTTAGCTTCTCTGCTATTCTTGAATCAGGGGTTTTAAACAGACCTCCCCTATTTCCTCCACAATCTTACAAAAAATAATGCGTGTTGTAGGGCTCAAAGCCATTGAAATGACTAAGGAATTCCACCTGAATTCCCTTATAGCCTGAGTGTAATAATCTTATAACCTTATAACAATGACTCAAAAATCAGATGCAATACATGAAAAGGCAAATTAAATACATAAATTTAAAGATATGCATATCTGAGAACACTATTAACAAAACACAACTGGCAATGAAAATACTGGCAAGATCTTCTACCTCACTCAAAATTTCAAAAAATGCAAATTAAAGCTGCTCCTGGGTGGCTCAGTCAGTTAAGTATTCAACTCTTGATTTTAGCTCAGGTGGATAGTCTCAGGGTTGTGAGATGGAGCCTGCCTGAGATTCTCTCTGCCCCTTTCCCTTCTAAAATAAATCTTTAAAATAATGCAAAATAAAACTACATAAAGATATCATTCCTTATCTATGAGACTAAGAAAACAAAAACAAAAATACATCCTGTTGGTAAGACGACAGGAAAACAAGCACTTCCAAACATCACTAGCTGAATGCAAACTGGTGTCATCTCTGTGAATTTGGCAATAGCTAACAAAATTACATATCCATTTATCTTTGGACTCAGAAGTCCTAGTTCATGGAAATTACCCTAAAAATACACAACCACATATATAGCACATAAATCCATATACAGCACTGTAATTGTAAAATATTGGGGTGTTAAGCTGAATAAAATGAGGAAGAGCTCTTTGAAATGACAAATTGATTTTCTGGTTTTACTGCTAAGTGAAAGAAGGGAAACGCAAATAAGAAAATATACATTTTCTCAAGTGCACAAAAGAAACACAGGAAGAATAAAGAATCTTAAGGAGGTTGATTATGTATGGGAGTAAGGACAAAGAGGATAGAGAATGTGGGGAGAGGAGAATGGGTAGAAGGGTTGGAGAATAAAAAGACTACCTTTTTGCATAGCTCTGGTTTTTTGAGCCATGTCATAGTTCACATACTCAAAAAAACAAGCATTAAATGTTAAATTCCAGTCAGTAAGCTATTTTTCCAATAGTACATGTTAGGATTTTTTTTTTTTTTTTAAGATCTCAGTGAGAGAGAGCACAAGCAGGGGGAGTGGCAGGCTGAGGGAGAAGCAGGCTCCCCGCTGAGCAAGGAGCCCAATGTGGGACTCAATCCCAGAACACTAGGATCATGACATGGGCCAAAGGCAGATAACACTTAATGGACTGAGCCACCCAGGCGTCCTGTGATTCTTAATGTAAGCAAATGTATGCCGGAAACTGGGGCTCTGGTTTTTCATAGACAAAATGTTATGTATAAGGTGGGAGGCTAGAATGAAACTCGTGCTGTCAGATTGTATTTAGCAGTATCTGTATGAATGTGAGTTTTATCAATATGGGTGGTTTGTGTGTATATACACATTAATATATTCATATTATTTCCTAGTTCTGTACACTGACAGAGTCTAGAACCAAGAACCTCAGCAGCAATGAACACATCCGGTGCCAAGATTTTGGTTTTTAAATATCCTTCTCTGCTTAGAAGAACCAGATTCCTTGGAGAAATGTTGATTCCCAGACTGTGGCTAAGAAAGTACAAAATGAGCCTTGATCATCTTATCAGAAAGTCAGAAGTACTCAAAAAGTGTTGGGGACATGTCCATTGGATATAGGAGCCAGCATGAAGGGGCAACCACTGGCTAAATCCTGGACAATTTCAGCAATCGCATAAGGAGTCATAAATGATAGGTAGTAAAATAAGAATTCATGAATCCATACAGGTATTTTTTCATACTGATTTTTTTAGATGCAAAAATAAAAGGAATAAAGAAGACTCAGAATGCCAACTAATAAATTTAGATGGAATAATGGAATATCACTATTTGGAAACTACCATAACAACCGTAGTAGTCAAAAATCAAGGAATATTAAATGAGGAAATAAAAGTTTGATGAGAAACAGGATATCCATATATTGGCAAAGAATCTCCCGAAAAGACACCTAATTAATACAAAGGGAACAGCAATAACTCGGTGCAAAACCTAACAGACAGCACCTTAAACAAGTGATCAAAATGAACTTTGAAGATGCCGCAAAAATGAAACAAAATGACTGCTATGGTATTTGTCAAAATTTAACTTGCATCTAAACATGAGGAAATATCAGACAATATATTGGACACTAATACATATATCCACACTTACATATTACATCTAATGTATATAATTATATATAATGTAAATTATACATGTGTATAATGATAAAGCAAATATAGTAAAATATTACCATGTGGTGAATATACGGGAAATATATACAGGAACTGAGTTGTTTGTTCTATTTTTAAAACATTTCTAGAAGTTTAAAATTTGAAAATTAGGAAAAAAAAAGAAAGAAAGAAAGAATCCCACCAGCAAACTTGAAGACATAAGCTGGTAACCTAATACTTATTTCTAGGACGTGCCAACTAATACCATCCTTCAAGCTCTGCAATACAGGACTCCAGGGAGTGAAATTCTAATGTATGGAATGTGGCAGCCCTACAGAGAAGAATAAAGAGATGATACAACAATTTTGCCCTGCCTCTATCATCTCTTATCCTGAAAATTCCAAATTATCAAGATAAAAACAAATCCTTCCCTTAAAGATAGTAAGAAATTTGACAAACCATGAAGTAGAAAAAAAGAATTATGGATATAACAGGATCTCAACTACATTAAAAATACAGAGGAAATAAAAGCACTTAAACATGTAAAATGACTACCTGTGGGTGATGAAATATAGTGATATTTTCCTATGCTACCTTCTGAAATTAGAACATAATACTTCATAAGAAAAGTTTAGAAAATAACAATGAATATTGCCAAGTCACAGAGAACAGGAGCAATGACTACAGGATATAGAAATCAGTAAGACCTTGCTTTTTGAGAGGCTGAGTGCTGAAGTGCGTGGAAGAGTCAAGATATAGAACAGAATATTGGCCTTGCAATCCAAAAACCAAAGCCCAAATCAGCCATGTTTGCCTAAAAAAAAAAAAAAGAACCTATTACCTATTGTGTTTTCTGACAAAGCTTTTTCTGTGAATCATGCAGGATAATGTACATGAAAGTGTAAAAGATAGTATTTTACTCACATGGTAAATACCAACTGGATTTAAAAATGGAGGTGAAATATAAAAGGCAAATAGTACTGAAACTTTTTATATTTTTTAGATTCATTTCTCAGATCTACACAAGAATACAAAACAAAATGTCCATTTATGGAAAGCTGCCTTGTCCCTCCCCCTCCCGACCCTTGCCTGTAAATGTAGATTAAGTTGGCTCCTCTTTTTTACATTACTTAATTCACTCAGAATGTTCATTTATTACATCATTATAGATGATTCACTGCCTCTATCCCAACCTCCACATCTCAATTAACAGTAAGTCACCTTAACTTAAAGGCTGAGCACTGTGGTTAAAGGCAGATAACCTCCAGCTGTGCCTTTTAAAGCTATTTCAGCTATTCAGATAACCTCATCTTTCTCTGCTTTTCTCATCTATACAACGAGTTATTACCTGATTCACAGATTTTTGAGCATGAAATAAGTTATTAGAAAACTTTTAGAATCATTTCCTGTTTAGAGTAACACTGAATAAAAATGAGTATTATGATGATAATTAAAGATGGGCATCTGGCAAGCAATTAATAACACAGTTAATTCTAAATGTCTATTCTCTACATGGCTAACTTTTAAAATGCTACTCATCCTTCAAGACAAAGTTGGAATGTTGCCTCTTCTTGATACCTTCCCTAATGATTCCAGAGTGAAAAGTACTCATTTTCTCATATATTCTATTGTTACAGTATTGCCTACTTACTAAAGTGGCATTTCTTTGCACACTGCATTATGTTATTTACTTACATGTATTGTATCCACTACTAGATTGCTCCTTGAGGTCAAAAAATGGAGTTCTTGTATTTACACTGCAGAGGAACTCCACACATCTTATACATAGTGACCATTAAGTATTCAGCTTAAACAATTTAATTTCAGGCCCTTTTGTTTTTTGATATTAGTATATATTTGGGCAGTATGTGTACAAATAGATTCTACTGACTATACAGATGGTTGATCTTTTTATAATCTATACTGAACATATTATATAGGAAGAAACATCCAGTAATTTAAAAAATTCTTTTTAATAAAATTATCATCTTCAAGGTAGCAAAACCACAATGACCCTTGAGAAGCTAGCAGATCTAATGATCTAAGAAGAAAGGAGTGGAGGAACTATTTGTCTTCAACAAAAGAAGATTCAAAAGTCACCTGAGAAAATAAAATTACAAGTTAACTGCAGATGTATAGCTTCCCAAAGTAGGAATCTACTCAAGGTATTGGCTACTGAAGACCTGTTTTCTTCAAAGGGCAGCTTACATTACATAATAATACACAGAAGTTATACCTAATAGGTTCTCCTGAAACTCTATGGTTTCTACTTTTGTGTTTTATTCTTTTAATCTTTGAAATGCTAGTTTTTGACTTAGAGGTCTAAGAGATCCAGAGCATTGTGACATCATCAACTTATTTCAGAAAGTATCTGTTGTCAATCCAGTTAGAAAGGTCAAAAGATTTCACCTTTTAATTACCTATTATTAAATAATACAGACTCCTAGAGCTTTTTTTTAGTATTGTTTTCTCATTTCATTTTCTAAGAAGCCATTATAGATAAACGACTATTAATAGAAGATAACACCCAGAACTTTCAAAATCAGTTTCGATAGCAAGGCTTCCTTGCCCAGGTGGTTTTAGTGTAAACACTTACACCCTCTGGTTAACGGAAATTCAGTTACGCGTAGCCTTATCCTTCCATTTTAGTCTTCATAACAACCTATGAAGTAAAACTTTTTAACACCATTTTACGGATGACAGATGTGACAGATGTAACAGAGGTGCAAAGCAAAATAAAAGTTTTCAGTGGGCTTAGTGAAAGGCTAAGTAACACTGTGAGGTCAAGCACCAGCAAGAAGCAGAGCAAGTTTGGCTCCAGAACTCAAGTTCTTGCTTTCTATTCCACCTTCTTAAAACCTACTACACAAATTAGGTTTAGAGATTTTTTTTTTTTAACAGATGAAACCTGCTGACACGTGGTCATGTTTCATTTAAATAGTACGGGCTTAGAAAACAATTATCTGTTACCTACTTATAAACCGCAGCTTAACTTTAATCTGAGGACAGTTTATTTTCTGATTTTACACTTGACTTTTAATCACGTGACTACCAGAAACGGGTTTGGTAATGTTTCATGCACAGAGCCTAAAAGTCTACAACATTCATTGCACCCCACCGTTTTTTCTGAGTTTACATATAGCCCCAAAACAAGAAAAATCACACATTGTCATGAAAATACTCTGTAATGCGATAGTATTACCAAACCTAGATTTTACTTTGTATTTTCCTTTCAAACTACTATCGAAAATACTTTAACATAACCCATTCCAGTCCTAGTTGTCTTTTTTAAAGTCCTATATTATCCTCCCTTGTTTTATTCATCTTTAAATACTTCCACGTTTTCTCTTAACATTTACCCGTAGGGTCTTACAATACATAAAACGAAAATTATCATAAGTGCCTGAATCTCACTTTGCTCCTGTGGAAAATGGAAAAAGACCTAAGTCCGGCATAGCTGCATTCTGAAACTTAGCAAAAGATAAATCAATGTCTACGCTGATAGAGCCAAACGTGTTGACAAATGAAAGGGAAAAATCATCTCTGCGGCGGCTTCGCCGTCCCTACTCTCCTCGCCAGAGGCCCAAAGGTGCCCGGGGGCAGGCGGCCGCGACTCCCCTGCGACACCCCGAGCGCAAGAGGCCTCGCTCCTCCCCCTCTCCCCGCAGGCTGAGACGCGGCGGCAGTGCGGATACAAAAGACAGGGCACTGAACGGCTTCCGTCACTCCCGGAATTCCCAACTTGCGGGGGAGAGGAGGGAAAACCGAGGCGACGGCGGAGGTTCCGCTCCGAAGAAACGGCCGACACAAAGCTGACCGGCTCTCTAAAAAGCAAGCAATAAAACTAACCCAGAGAGCGAACAGTGACGGTGGGGGGGTACCCCGGGGTCCCGAAACACACAGCTCGACGCCTCTCGCCCGCAGGAGGGGCGTGGGGTCAAAGGCCATCTGCAGAAGCTGCAAGTACATTGGTTGGCGGACAGGCACGCAGGCGCTGGAAGTGGGTTTTGTACTCGCCGCAGCCGCGTCTGTGGAGCCCTGAATCCTGCAGCTACTCACCAGGTTCTGGGAATCCGGCCACAGGCAGAAGCTTCAGCCAGAGCCGTAGGGGTTGAGAGGAGACAGAGAGTGGAGGCTGACTGCCCGCGGCCTCCCGGCCGCGAACCCATCCAGCCCCGCCTCAGAAAAGGCGCGCGCCGAGCTTTCCTGCAGCCCCGGGGGGCGGGGCCTGACGCTGGGCTCTAGAAGTGGGCGGGGCGCTGGCTTTCCCCGCACCGGCTCCCTTTACCTTCGAGCGTCGGGAGGGGCGTGGATGTATGAGGGGAGAGCTTTTCCGGGTGTCCGGCGCGGATGGAGCAAAGGGGCGGAGCCGACTCTGGGTGGACGCCCACCCTCCCTCTCCGACTAGAGATGACCCACCCCCCCTCTTAAAAACTGTTCTGAAGTTCTTCTGGGAAGTTCTCACTAAGAGGGGACAGCTGGTTTGGGTGGGAGGCTTTCCAAAGTTTCTCTAACTCGAATACACCGGTTGTTTTCAAACTCTTTAAGGAACAGTTTTATCTTTTTCAAAAAAAACCCTGGAACTTTTCTTGAAGGTCCTAAGTAGATAAAGATGACATTTAATTCGCAAATGTATGAAATCACCTTTGTAGTGGAGTATAGAAATAATTGAAAACCATGAGACAGGTGTAAAGAACAGGAACTTTCGAAATAGGGGTTACAGCTGAAGGTTTCCATCTTACATCAGCCTGAGAAGCCAAGAGAATTCTCTATTTTGTTTGGTTACATAGTAACAAGGAAATCCTGACTCACAGTCTAGAACTTGCTGACGTGAACAATTTTGCAAGGGCTATCCTTAAAAATCACACTGGATTTTTAAGAGGAATTTTAGTTGTGAAATATGCATATATGAATGTATCCTGTATGTCCACATTTTAAAGAATAATAAAAAGAATACCCGGTACCCATACAGAGCTGAAGATACAGAATATCAGTATTTTTGAAGCCTCTCAAAAGCTCTCTCCATCTCGCTCCCAGACAGAAATAACCATTATGCTACATTTTGTATTAGTTATTTTCTTGCATTTTGAACATAGCTATATATGTATGATTCCCTAAAAATATGTTATCCTTATTTTTTATACTGAATCATACAGCATTTTCCCCTCCAATTTCTTTGTTTCACTACCCATTTGTGTTTTGATATTCATCTATACACAGATACGTTTCACATAGACTGGCACATCACCGTAACAGCTGTTATTGTTAGATTTTAAAATTTTAGTCTGACAATAGCATCTCTCAATTTGCTCTTTTAATTTACATTAATCCCCTTGCCAATGAGGTTGTGCATCTTTTTTTTTTTTTAAAGATTTTATTTATTTATTTCACAGAGGGAGAGAGATCACAAGGAGGCAGAGAGGCAGGCAGAGAGAGAGAGGGGGAAGCAGGCTCCCCGCTGAGCAGGGAGCCCGACGCGGGCCTTGATCCCAGGACCCTGAGATCATGACCCGAGCCGAAAGCAGAGGCATCAACCCACTGAGCCACCCAGGCGCCCGAGGTTGTGCATCTTTATAAATGCTTAGTGGCTATTTAGGTTTCTGTGAAATGCCTGTTCTCAATTTTAACTCACTTTTTATAGGCTTGTTGCTTTTGGAATTTAATTTGTAGATGATCTTTATATATTTTTAAAGCTTAAATACTTCTCTCTTGTTGGTTATATGTGTTTCAAATAGCTTCTCGCAGTTAATGGATTGTCCTTTAACTTTCTATGGTGTCTTTTGATAGTGAAAAGCTGTATATTTTAAGTACTGCTAGTTGAATTTAAGAAATTTTTACTTTATAATTTCATTCATTTTGCTTTCTTGTTTGTAACAGTCTTCCCAACCTGAGACCATAAGATTCTCTTTTATTATCTAAAAGTTTGAAAGCTTAATTATGAAATATTTTTAGACACAGAAAAATATAAAATAAAATAATGAGTATCTTATAGGCTTTGTTGCTTTTGGAAATTAATTTGTAGATAATCTTTATATATTTTTAAATATTAAATACTTCTCTCTTGTTGGTTATGTGCACTCAATCAACATATTGAAAAATTCAATGAGACCCTCTTTCTTATGATTCTTCTCTAAAATTGCCTTAACTACTCTTGGCTATTTTCTCTTTCATATAAATTTTAGGATGATTCAGCCAAGATCCATAAAAAAACCCTATTTGGATTCTGATTGGAATGGATTTGACTTTATTGATTACTTTATGCACAGGCCTGGGAAATAAGGAGAAAGATCTTTATTGCTAATGCTAAAAAAGAAATGGGTGCTGTTTTGCTAGTAGCAAGACAAGATCAACCCCAAGGATCTTGTGGCGTAGAGACTATTATAATAATAAATGGTAATTAGAAGAAGCCAAAGGCTACTATTAGTTTAATGCATTAGAACAGTTCTCAACAAGAATTTGATGAGCAAAATTTGTATTTTTTCCCCATTCTTCCCTGTTTGGATTTTTTTTTCCCCTTTGGGATAGGATCTCAGTGACCACCCTGATGCAACATATTTGAAATGTCTATTTACTACATAAAATCAATTTATATGCAACTCCCACTTTTTTCTTTCTGAGAATCCATCTATTGGATGAATGGCATATTCCTACAGTGCTAGTTTTTAGTTTAAATACAAATGAAAAATAGACAATTAAATTTGGCAGAAATTATAGCCATCCTAAATTTGAAAAATGTCAAGATTTAGTATGTAAAACTATATGTGATCATTAGAACAAAACATTGTTCCCATACCTCCCAATAATTAAGTAACCCACACAAAAACACTTTGAAAAAAAAAAGTGATATGGGAAAAAAATGATGACATTGTCTCTGTAAGTGATATTTCAATATATCTTGCTATTAGCAAGGGACCAACAGAACAGTCAGAGTTATAGAATAGGGCATTAGCTACAATTGCAATCCAATTTATAAATACTGTCTTGCATTGAATCTGATGGGTAGAAAAAATCATCCAATAAGAATCTATTTACCCTAATTTATTTATGCTGGCAGGCATAATCAAACAGTTTTTAAGAAGTAGGCATGCACTGATAAAAAATAAAATACCCTTTCTTTCATTCAACATCAGAATATTTATTAATAACTCCCATAACCATACTAGAATAGGAAATAATGATTATTTCAAAAAATGCAGGAAAAATACTAGGCCCTCAAGACTGATACTCTTACTCTGATTTACTAGGATTCTATAACACTGAAATCTTACTTTAGAATTTCTATTTCTGTCAATTTTTAAAATTGGTAAATTGGTGGGAATAAGTGACTTGAGAAAGAGAGAAAGTTATCTAAATGCTTAAATTGAAGCAAGAAAGAAATTTGTATCCTGAAATCCCCTACTGCACTGTAAATATTAGTGTCTCCTTGACAGCATGGATTTTGCCCTTTTTATATGTCCAGAGTCAACAAAAGTTGTTGACATATAACAAGAATGCAACAAATAATTTATTCAGGGGATAAAAGAATAAAAGACTAAGAAGTTACTTACTCATTATTTAATTCTACTTTCTGATATGTACTGTTTGCTCTAGTCCTAGAACTGTCCTTACTGTCACCTGAATAGTTTGTCTTTTTTTCCCTCCAGTCCCTGCAGTTTCATTAGAATCTCCTAGACATATTATGTCATTTCATATCTTTGTTCATCACTCCACTCACCTAACATGTCTTCTCAGTTTCTGTCCACATCCCCTCCACTGATGTTCTTTTTTGCATGCAATGGAAACTGAATTTGGCACGCTAAAGCAGAAATAGACCTCATGTGAAAGGTTAAAGAGTGGTGAAGCCTAGTACAGAAGGCAATGGGCGGGAATCCAGAGGGCTGGACAACTGAGATCACAGCCTCATGCAACAGTACAGATTAAGGCACTGATAATTTCAAGTGTGAACTGAACTCTCTATGTTTTTGACACCACCATTAAGAATCTTTTCATTCTGCCTGCATTGTTTGCCTTAGTTCTTCAAGATTCAAATCTTCGGTTGGAAAAATCTGATGAGCTAAGCCTAGGTTATATGTCTGTATCTCCTTAGCTTCCTTAAAATGGAAGTCAGTCCTTTTGGCTTCCTTAATGGGAAGTCAGATAGAAGACACACAACTATGGTATTCCTCCAAAACCAGGATTTTTGGATTCTAAATAGCCAATAAACAAACAAACAAATGCAGTAAATCTCAAAACAAAAGTTCGATTATCTATTACACTATGCTTCAATATCCATGCCAAGTCTGCCTCCTCTAATGCTGTTATACTACATACAATGTAATTATTACTACATATGTACATTAATCACTATTACATGATAGGCAGTACTTTGAAACAGCAATAATTTCTTCATTAATTAAATTGTTATGCCATTCTTTACATCATATTTTCCTATATAAAAGTGTAACTATGCTATCTCTTGACATCACTTGGGATGCAAAGTATATAATTTCCAAGAAATCCCCTGAATATATCACCAAAGCCTCTACCAGCTGATAGCAGCAGATAATTCAGAGATCCAAACTCTTACCCATCACCCTACTGCTCTAATTTTTCACCATGTGTACCCAGAGATTTTGAGTACCTACCAGTCTTGACAACAAAGAATCCAATCTAACTCTTTCTTACATAAATTAATGAATTGTGACACAAGTCAAAGAGGAAACTGGTGTTGGTAGGTCATGTCTTTAACTCAGAGCTGTGTAAATTCCCTAACCTTGTAGTGGTCATAGGGGCTAAGATGCCTACTTCACTCATTAGTACAGGTTGATTTAGGATTGACTCACACCCTAGTATTAAACTCACTGTAGGTCATTCTCAACTGCTACGGTCTCAGCGTTTGCATCCCTTCAAAATATGTTAAAACCAAACTACTCCTGGTGATGGTACCAGGAGGTGGAGACTTTTAGAGGTGGGGAGTTTTTAGGTGATTAGGTCATGAAAGAGGAGCCCTTATGAATGGGTATAGTGCCTTTAGAAAAGAAGATCCAAAGAGACCCTGGCCCTTTTCTGCCATCTGAGAATAAAATAAGAAATCTATGACCTCAAAGGGGGCTTTCACTTGACTATGCTGGCACCCTGACCTTGAACTTCCAGCCTCCAAACTAGGAAAAATAAATGCTTCATGTTTATGTCATCTGGTTAACATGTTTTGTTATAATGGCCCTAAGCAGACTGAGAAACCAACTAAACAGTGTCCCCTGTTCTCCAGAGCTGTGCTTCCAGAAATATCTCCTATGTTATATATGCCCTGCTATTGAGTTCTGGGCACTTTTTCCATTCAGTCCAGTTGTCTGCAGAGGCTCTCTCTGCCTTTTGTGGGCAGTGCTTGGTCCCTGGCTGGGTGGGGTGCATTTTAAATGTGCACTGGCCTGCTTACAAAATGAGACCTTCCCTGCCGCTGCTACCACTATTGGAACTGAGTTTCCATGAAAGGCACAGGTTGGGAGATGAGGTGTTGCTGAGGGTACACCAGTCTTCTAGGCAATAGGGCCCATATCTCCAGAATTGAGGCAAGCATGGCCAGGAAGAATGGACCCTCTGAAGCAAGATTTGGGTGGAGGGTGGTAGTATAAGCAAGTTAGGCAATAAGTGTGGAATCTGCACTGGTTCTAGCAGGTGGCTATGTATTTATGCTGGGAGGTTGAGGAGGGAAAGGGTACCTGCCAGCTCCTTTGTTCCTGCAGGGTCTTCTTGTGATCCCTGCCTCTCTAGGCCAAGCTCTGGGATGGGTAAATAACTTCCCTCCCCTCTGACCCTGGCACTTTTCCAAGTGCTGTTTCCAGGTCATATCACTTTAGGCTATTTGTCATGCCATCTCTTTAAGGTTGAGGACTCCACTTTTTTTTTTAATTAATTAACTTTTTTTAAAATTTAAATTCAATTAGCCAAGGTATCGTACATCATTAGTTTTTGATATAATGTTCAATGATTCATTAGTTGAGTATAACACCCAGTGCTCATCATTCTAATACCCTCTGGGGTCTCTCAGAGCCAGACCCTCCAATTTTTAAAATTCCAGACTTTAAGCCCCACTGGTTGTAAGAATTCACAAGATTTGGCTCCCTCACTTTCAAACCCAAATATTATAGGTATTTGTTTTCCCTACATGGACTCCCTCGTATGATAGTCTGTTTTCCCACCCTTCTCCAAATCCTGTGGGGTGGATCCCTACCCTCCAGAGGCAGCCATGGTCCTTTTTACTCCCAAACAGTGTCTGCACAGTTCTTATTTTCTTTGATATTGCCTCTTCTCTACTTTTAGTTGTATAGTTTGTTCTGCCAGTCTTTGGGTCATTTTCTGGATTATTTATACTGATGTGAGTGTTATCTAGTTGTATCCATGTGACAAGGTGAACTTAGGGTCCTCCTACTCTGCCATCTTCCCAACTTGCCAAAACAAGTGTAATCTGAAGTAGATTCCTTATGAAAGTCTTCTCTAATAAAGCATATCTACTCTTTGTCTGAACTATTCTATTTTCTTACGACTCCCCCATTGATTAAAGACTTAACTTGATCTCACTGCATATAAGCTGTTGTGCATTCAGAAAATATCCCAAGATAATTCCTATGTTTTTATTTAAGTTATTTAGGAATAATACTCTCAGAATTTATGGTGGAAAAGGTTATGGCGGTAGGAAGAAACTGGAGAGTGACATTGGAATCTGGTAAGTGCTGGTAACATCATCAACTGAGGTACATAAAGTATCTGATAAAATGTTGACAATTAGCTACCCTTCTGTTAAGTCCAAACACAAAGCTTTGGGACTCAGGAGTACGGACCTTTTATTCAAAATTGTCTAAATATTTTCTGTGTTAATAATGAATTTTATCCTGTTAATTCCTCATAGACACTAAGAAAATATACTAGGTTAAGAGGCCAGTCTTATAAAATCATGTATGGGCTTCTAATATGTCACACTGGAATCCATGTGAGATTCAGACAAGGAAAAAATAATGGCACTTAATGGTCACAAAAGCAATTTTCATTCTTGCAAAGGACAAAGGTCATGGCAGTAAAATGATAATATCCAGTTCAGGTAAGGATATAGAATATGGACACTCTTTTATATTATTGGTGAAAGTATTAGTTGAGAGAAGCTTTCCAAAAGACAATTTGGGTACACCTGGTAAGATTATTTTTTGTGTGACCTATTTGTAGCAGTTTCTCCTACAAATAACACCTATATTGTACAAGCTATACACATAAGTAAATGGCATGAAAGATGTCCACATATATTTTTTAAGAAAAAATGAAGTTGCCAAGCTATGTAGATGGCTATAGAAATAGATTTGCGTCTGTATAGTTTTCTATCACTATCCTATCAAATTACCACAAATTAGTGTAACAACACAGCTTTATTATTTCACAGTTCTTTAGGTTAGGAGTCAGACTTGGGTTTCCTCTGGTAAAATCAAGGTATCAGCAAAGCTGCCTTCCTTACTGGAGGTTCTAGGGGTGATTTAGTTTCTTTGTTTATTCAATTGTTGGCAGAATTCAGTGTCTCACAGTTAAATGACTTGAGGTCTGAAATTTGCTACTGGCTATAAACTGAGGACAAGTTCCAGTTTCTCAATCCATTGCATTTTTTTTTCGGGGGGGGTGCTCATGACCACTTTCCTCCATTGTCAAAGCCAGCAAAGGCAGGACAAGTCCTTCTCATGTCATACTCATCTGACCCACTCTTCTGCTTTCCTCTTTCACTTTTAAGGACTCATGAGATTGTAGTGGGCCCAAATTAAGAATCAGGATAATCTCCCCACCTCAAGATCCTTAATCTTAATTGCATATATACTTTTGTCACATAAGGTAACATTGTCACAGGTTCTGGGGATAGGGTGTAGACATCTTCAGGGGCCCATCATTCCACCTACCACAATATTTATAAGTGTATTATATATGTGTGTATGTATGTATATATATAAATTCTTTTATGTGTATATATATATGCATATAGTTATATGTATATTTATATATATACAACCACAGGGGTGAGGAAAGGAAGAGACAGAGAGACAGAGGGAGGACAACATTGATCACAACAAAAATAAATGTGTTCATGTAGAACAAGTTTCTAGAAATAAATATACCAAACACTTTTAACTGGTTATTTCTGGGAAGTAGGGTTTCAGTTTCTACGTATACATTTAAGAGTAGTTTGCTTATATACAATAAGCATACATTAATTTTGCACTGAAAAAAGTAACAAAGTAATAAATTGACCAATTGACCTCAAGACACTTGATGTAAATCACTTGCTACATCTCCTAATATAAACACCTAGGGAAAGAAACAGTCTCTAAGTAAAATCAATGCTCCTTGAATTATTCATCAAAATAAATTGGCAGACACTTCACCACAGGTGTTATAGGCTCTGAATTGAAGAAATTAACCTTTAAACTAGTAATTTGCTGATTTGAGGCATATTAAATATTCTTAGTATAAAATGATTATGTTAGTATTATTACTAATAATACTAACTACTCCTGCAATGGTTAATAACAAGGAAAATATTAAATTGTTTTATATTATAGTGACTTATATTGCTACAGTTTCAAATACTTTTAAAATTCTGAAAACTATCCTATAAGGTGAAGTAGGGAGAAGAGATAAAATTATCATCACTTTTTGGAAGGAAAAATATTCAAAAGGCCTAGGTAAAACCTCATGAAGTTCCAATAAGTCAAAATCATCCAGAACAAAAATAAGTACTTAGGTGTTCTATTTTGGGAACTATGTATAATGTAAAAATAAATATAATTTCTTCCCTAATGAAATTAAGTGTAGAAAGTGTGGTAAGACATGCACGTGGGTGGTTACTCTTAAGGGAGAAAGTCATTAGCATTATAAAAAGAGTACCAATGAAGTATTAGAAGAGTTCATAGATAAGTAGATTGCTTAAGGATGAGATCATTAGGGAAATTTAATCAAACAACCAGTATTTGGATTAGGCCTGAAATAATACATATTGTATGATTTTCCATAAACAGGAACTGAAGCAGGGATGTAAGAATATAAGCCAAGGACTGAACAAGAGTGGTCCTATTAAAAGCAATGACAAGAAGCTAGAAAGAAGCAAGAGTCATTGTGCTTAGAATTAACATCAGAAGATGAATGAGAGAAAACAATCCAAGGTGATTCCACATTTTCTATTCTGGATACATAGAATAGTGGAACTGTTAGCAATACTCACAGGAAACATTTCCTCACCTTCCATTACTTCCTGAACCTTCTGTATGATGGTTACTTCGTCCAACACTCCTTAGGAATTGCTTTTTCAAGGTCTCCGGTGATCTCCTTGTACTAAATATAATTAAAAAAATTTAGTCTCTACCATATTTGATTTGACTACATTCAGCTCTATAGTCAGCTCCATCTGTCTTGAACACTTTCTTCTTCTGACTTTCTTGACTCCACACTCTGCAGCTTTACATAAGGCAATTCACGCAAAGCACGCTGCCCTTAATGCTCAGTGCACACATGTGCTCAAAATATGTTAGCTTAGTCCTGTGATTATTCCTATTACTTTTTGATGACCCCACAATCTCCTTTGTAGGCTTCCCTTTCTTGGTTGTGCCCTTAAGTAGACACTTTTCTCTCTGGGTCTTCTCTCTTCTCATGCCATGTATTCACTGTTGGCAACCTCGTTCAGTTTTCTGGCTCTCATAATCATCAGTATCCTAGGAATCCCAAAGCAAAGTTTCTAGTTCAGATTTTTCTTCTAAACTCCAGACCCATTAACTTCTTTTTGACTATTTATGCTTGTAAATACTTTAGGAAATTCAAATGTAAGATGACTAAGATTGAACACAAGTTTTCCTCCTTAAGCTGCTCCTCTCCTTCTGCTCCATTTCTCCATGGAAGGTTGCAGTAAAATAAAAAAAATAAATACTTGGTATTTGTTCCCAGTCCCCAGCACACATTTCTTAGAACGCTTGAAATTGCTTCAGTGATAAGGGTTACAAGAGCATCATTTGTTCTGAGATGACTTGGATAAAACCCCTATAAAAACCTCTAATCCCCTGTTCAGGAGCTACTGGGGAGCACACCAAGGTGCTGGGAAGAAGGTGCGCTCAAAGAGGACATGGAAGCCTCCACGACCCCTCCTCTATACCTTATCTTAAGCATTTCTTCCACTTGCTGTTCCTGAGTTGTATGCATTATAATAAAACAGTAATAGTAAGTAAGGTATTTTTCTGAGCCTTGTGAGTTATTTAACAAATTATCCGACCTGAACAATGGAGGGGGTAGGGATTGTAGGGACTCTTACCAGCTTAGCGGGACTTTTTAGTTTAGTGGAACAGAACTGCAGATAACCGTGACTCAAAACTTGCAACTGGCATCTGAAGTGAGAGCAGTCTTGTAGACTGAGCCTTTAAAACTGTGGAGTCTGATGTTATCTGCAGGGTAGTTAGTGTCAGAATTTAACTGAATTGTAGGACACCGTGTTAGTGTCAGAATTGATTAGTGTCATGACAAAAAAAATTACCCACAAAGATATCTTTATCCAACCTATTACTCAAGCCAGAAATCTTTGTCTCTTTTTCCCTCTAGGGTCCCAATCAAATAAATCACCAAGTCTTTCAAAATATATTTTAAACCTCTCAGCTTTCTTCAACTCTCATGTCACCACTTTAATCAAAAATTTCATCACCTCTCATTTGATTCTAATTGATCTTTCCCTTGCCTTTGGCCTTTCAGTGCACCTCCACACTGCAGTCAAAATGTTCTTTCTAAAATTCAAATTTGATCATGTAATTCCCTTCCTTATAAACTTCAATACTTTCTGTTTCTCAAGAAATAAAGTAGACTCTGTCTACACAACTTAAAGGGCCCTAAAGATTTTGGCTGCTGATTGACTGTCTCAAACTCACTACTCTATACCACCTGTACTCCAGCTATAATAAACTATTTTCTATTCCTAGGCTTGATGTGTGCCATGACCATTCTTACTTTCATATTTACTGTTCTTTCTGCCTATAATACTCTCTCCTTCTCCCCTTTACAAGACTAAATTACTACTCAAGCTCTACCATTCAGCTTAGATGTTATTTCTTTTAAAAAAGCTTCTCCTGACACCAAGTCAGGATTAGGTGACCCCTTTGTTCTTTCATCTTATCACAAGCTCATCATAACTTGATGCTTAATATGCCATCTTATACTTTTTTGCTAACTTGTGTGCATGCATGTTCCTTAATTCTGTGTAAACTCCCTCAGAGAAGAGACCTTATCTACCATCTTCATCAATATATACTCAGCAATGGAACCTGACATAAAGAAAATATTCAATAAGTACAGTGATGAATGAATATATAAGTGAGCAAATGAATGAACAGGTAGATAAATAGATTTGGGAAGGTAGAAAATGATGCACTCAGATTTGGACATGTTGCTTTGACTTGAAGTCATCATCATCATCATATCCAAGGCAGGAGCAGGTATTCATCTGGATGGTTAAACCAGAGTTTACAGAAAATGCAAATGTAGGTAGTAAGATCTGGGACTGATCCACAAAGTACACATAAGTAAAGCCACAAAACTTGATGAAATTGTATATAGAAAATATAAAGAAAAAGAGAGAAGAACCAAAGATAAAACATTAGGGGACACCTATGTTTATTTTTAGGTAAAATCTCCATACACCTGAAATCAGGTGAATAAAAGCTCCATTAATGATTCCAGACAAACACAATTTGATGAGGATTTAAGTTTGTGAATGAAAAGCTATTGGTGATGACTTCCAGACAAGTAATTGCCTTGAGTATTGGTATATCTAGCACCTTTGCCAACTCAACATTCTCAGTTACCTAGTAATTAATAACAAAATGCCCAAAGAAACATAAAAAATGGTGAAAAGCCTGTGTAGTCTTAAGAATGACTAATCAATATACCTCAAACTGAGTTAATTTATCTGGAAACACATCAAGGATTCATTGCTGCTTCTTCCTGAGGTTGTAGTGCAACATTACAGAAAATAAATTTAGGAGATTCTGGCATTCACGGTTTCCAGCAGAAAAGTATAAAGGCAATGGCACAGCATAAAATACACAGGGAACACCTTTCTAAGATCCTTTTACTTGCTCTTATCAGCATCATTCTGAATTATCTGCAGTGGGAGATATATGAGAATGTAAGCTACTCAAGGAGGAAGCCAGTAGGTGGTGGTTTTCTACCTGATCTACTATGATTCTTCCCAATGATTGGGCAGTAACACAGGAGAGGCAACAAGATACACCATATCTGTAGATTTAAGACTGGGGCAAATAGGGGTGCCTGGGTGGCTCAGTCGGTTAAGCCTCTGCCTCTGGCCCAGGTCATGATCCCAGGGTCCTGGGATCGAGCCCTGCATTGGGCTCCCTGCTCAGTGGGAAGCCTGATTCTCCCTCTGGCTGTTGCTTGCCCTGTTTGTGCTCTCTCTCTGTCTGTCTGTCTGTCTCTCTCTCTGTCAAAAAAAAAAAAAAAAAAAAGACTGGGGCAAATGGAAAGTGAGATACGGAAAGTTTGTCCTTGGAATAGCAGGCTCATAAATTGTAGAGAGGAAATTATGAACAGATTAAATTATTCCACTAGGCTTGCCCATGTCTGAGTATCCTCCCAATTCTTTTTAAATGCAGTTAATAAATTTATGCTGTTTTTCTAGTTTAAAATGTTAAAAAAATATATTCTGAAAAATATATTAAGTGTATAATAAAGATATCCAAATGTATCCTCCCATGTGCTACTTAGACAAATTCCAGGCCATAAAAGACCTCTCTACATTAAAGAATAAGAAACAGAATGAAGAATATTGAAAGTAATAGTTTGTTTTAATAAAAAGAGTAAAATCCAACACTAAAAATTGTTCTTGAATAAAAAACCTTCCCTGAGAATCAAAATTTGTTTTATAGTGTCTGTCTCAGTCGCAAACCGTGGAAAGAAGCAAGATGCCCTTCAAAAGATGATGGATAAAGAAGATGTGGTCCCTATATACAATGGAATATTATGCAGCCATCAGAAAGAATGAGTACCCAACTTTTGTATCAGCATGGACTGCTCTGGAGGAGATTATGCTGAGTGAAATAAGTCAAGCAGAGAAAGTCAATTATAATACGGCTTCACTCACTTGCGGAACATAAGGAATAAAATGGAGGACTGTAGGAGAAGGAAAGGAAAAGAGAACTGTAAATCAGAGGGGGAGACGAAAGATGAGAGACTGTGGACTCTGAGAAGCAAACTGAGGGTTATGGAGGGGAGGGGGATGGGAGGTGGGTGAGCCTGGTGGTGGATATTAAGGAGGGCACATTTGCATGGAGCACTGGGTATGGTGCGTAAACAATGAAACCTGGAACACTGAAAAAACAAAATAAAAATTGAAAAAAAACAAAGTGTCTCAGAAAAAGATATATACCATATGATCTCACTTATATGTCGAATCTAAACAAACAAAAAATAAAAACAAAAAACAAAGCCTGAGCTTATGGAAATAGAACAAAGATTGGTGGTTGCCTGAGGTGGGTGGGGAAAAGCGGTTCAGGGGGTCAAAAGGCACAAATTTAAGTTATAAAATGAGTAAGTCATAGGGATATAATGTAGAGCATGGTGACTATAGTTAATAATACTGTATTGCATATTTTAAAGTAGTTAGGTGGGCGCATGGGTGGCTCAGTGGTTTAAAGCCTCTGTCTTTGGCTCAGGTCATGATCTCAGGATCCTGGGATCTAGGCCCGCATCAGGCTCCCTGCTCAGTGGGGAGCCTGCTTCCTCCTCTCTCTGCCTGCCTCTCTGCCTACTTGTAATCTCTGTCAAATAAATAAATAAAATCTTAAAAAAAAATAAAGTAGCTAGGAGAATGGCTCTTGAATGGTCTCATCACAGAAAAAAAAATGAGCAACTATATATGGTCATGGATGTTAACTGGACTTTCTGTGGTGATCATTTTGTAATATATACAAACATTAAACTATTATGTTGTATACCTGAAACTAATATAATGTTATACATCAATTAAATGTCATATAAATCAATAAATTACTTCACAAAAAGAAATTAGTAGTGCATTAAAAAAATTATATACCACAATACATTTAATTTACCTCCACAGTGGAATCATAGTTCAATATTTGGAAATTTAGTAAAATAGCATGTCTTATTAATTGGTCAAATGAGATTAAAAAAATAAAAGTGTCTTATATTATCAAAAGAATTCATATGGATTGTTGAAGTAAAAAAATAAGATGAAACGATAATCAAAATACCAAGTTCAAATCTTGTAACAATCATTAATATCTCCTAATTTTAAGGAATTTGGACTGAAGATGTGCGCTGTAATTGAGGCCTCACTCCCTGCCACATGTTAGTTAAAAGAGACTATTGACCCCAGACAGTTAAAGGTAGCTAGACAGAAAGGTACCCAGAGGGAAAATTTTTGTCAGCTTTTCTCTCTGGAAGTTGGCTGATAGCAAGGTATTTCATTAGATGATGGATGTGTAAAGCCTGGATGTGAGGGAACATCCAAATTGCTTAAAAGACCAAATTGTATTAATGGAGGCCTACAAGTGAAAAAGTGCAACAAAAATATGCATCCACTCAACAAAGGAAAAGCTATTAGAGAGGGTTTTTTTGTTTGTTTGTTTTTGTTTTTTTTTTTAATTGCTTCTAAATTCTTACCATTGTGGTAGGTTCACAACAAAGTAGAACAATTTATAATACACATTCTTGCAGTAGGTGGTAGATACAGTACCTGATAAATTAACCTTAAAAATAAAAATTCTTTAGGTTTAGTGATCTGAGACTGTAGCTCTCACTTTCTTTGGACATCTAAATATTCGAATAGGTAATAAAACCTTACACTCTGCCAATCCCTTAAACTTAAGTTCTGTGTAAATGATCAAATGAGGCCCAGTAAATGGAAGAAGACTTAAGAAGAATTCAACCAAATTCTTGAGCATGTAAGTAACTTATCTACAAATTATAAATGATATTCTCTGTAGGCTTACAAAACAATAAAAGATATCCTTTCTTTATGATTTCAACTGAAAGCCAGAATAGAATACGGGGAACCTAAGTGATTCAGCACACAGTGGACTTTGTCCTCTTACACACCACAGTGTAGGGGAAAAATAGTTCATAAGAAGCAAATAGAATAGTGACCACTAGCAAAATTAATATATAAAAATAACAGTTTTTATCCTTTGAAAAGAGAAAATATAAAAGCAGAATAAATAAGAATGTGCAAGGCCTATATGAATAAAGCTATATTTTACTGAGATACATGAACAAAGACTTAGATAAATGTACGTTCGTACCTTGTTTTTAGGTGTAAAAGTTAATGTTTAGAGACATCAATTTTTCCTGCTGGATCAACATATTCATTGTTTTGGCAATCAAAATCTCAATAATTTTTCCAACTTGATGAAACAATTAAAAAACATAGTTTATAAAAATAAAAATAAAAATAAAAATAAATATATAAAAAAAAACATAGTTTAGAAAATTAAGCAGTACGAAAATCACCAGAAATATTCTGAAAGAAGAAGAATGAATAGAATCATAGAACTATAATAATTAAAATAGAGTAATTTGGGGAAAGATCACTCAGATCAATGAGACTGAAAAGGGAATCTAGAAATTGAGCCTACATTCTTACTAACACATGAAAAATATGGCATTTCTAATCACTGAGGAAAATATAGATTACAAGAAAAATGATATTAGGTCAATTGAATAACCAGTGTGGTTAAAAGAAAATGCAGTTATGATCTGATCCCAAGGAAAAAACATTATAAGATTAAATAATTAAACATAATGTAAATATAAACAAAAAACCTCACAAAACGTAAGAAAAATTAGGTAGCATTTTAGTAATTCAGGTACAAGGTATATAAAAAGTTTGTACAATTCAATAAAAAGATATACTGTGGTTATGAGTGAAAACTACTCATAAACAGGAGTCAGAAATTAAATAAAAAGGGCTCATGTGCATTTGAAAAGCTAAGCCTGGGGTTAGTTTCCTGAGTGTGAAACTTTTATAGTCAATAGACCCCAACCTTCTAAAGGCCCTATGCTCAGTGTGTTGTCATACTCTTGAAATTCTTAATAATTTAAAAAAGGGGGCTCTGCACTTTTATTTTGCATGGAATCCTGAAATTTATGTAGCCAGTCCTGATTTATCTTCACATATAGTCCATGAAAATACAAATTAAGCTTCAATTTTAAAAATTATTTTCAGATTTAAAAAGATAAAAAGTTTGATGATATCATATAATATTAAGAATGTAGATGGGGTGGTGGGTGCCTGGGTGGCTCTGTCCATTAAGCTTCCAACTCTTGACTTCAGCTCTGGCCATGATCTCAGGGTCCTGGGATTGAGCCCATGTCCAGCTCCATGTTCAGCAGGGAGTCTCCAGGATTCTATTCTCGCCCTCCCTCTCTCTCTCTGCCCCTCTTCCTGCTAATTGTCTCTCTCTCTTTCTCAAATAAATAAATCTTTAAAAAGAAAAGAGTGTAGATAACGCAGAACTCTTACACACTTTTAGTCAGCCAGTTGCAAACACTCTAGAATCATATGCCAGAACTTAAAGTGATCCAGCCATTTTTCCTCTAGAAATACATCTGCAGAAACTAACTGAACCAATATGTAAAAATGAGGATATTCATCACAGTATTGTTTATAATAGCAATCTAAGTGTCCATAAAATCATTGTTTATAAATTGAAAGATACATTTATATAGCTATACATTATACTTTAACTTGAAATATTATACAAATTTTATATTCACATAAACACATCCATATGATATATAAAGATATACAGTGATATGGAAAGAGATCCATGATCTACTGCTAAGTGAAAAGCAGGCTATGTAACAAGGAGAGTGAAATGCTATAGGTATCGTTAGAAAACTTTTTGTGTGTATGTATAAAAAAAGTCTGAAAAGAAAAACACAAAGATATTTTTGTCTGGATTATAGAAAATTTTCATTTTGTTGTTATAGTTTTTGGTAGTCTTCTTTTAAACAATGACCTTTTATTACTATTAAAATCAAGAAAAAAACATTTTATTTTAAATGAATAAGAATCAGTCTATTTAATTGTGTCTGTGATCTTTAAAATACTGAAATACAGGTCTTGACTAAAGATGGGGTTGCATCCTTATAAACACATCCTAAGATAAAAGTATCATTAATTGAAAATGAATAATACACCTAACATACCAAACATCATAGCTTAGCCTAGCCTAACTTAAATGCTCTCAGAACACTTACATTAGTTTACAGTTGGGTAAAATCATCAAACACAGCCTATTTATACAGTGTTGAATATCTCATGTAACTTATTGAATACTATACTGAAAGGGAGAAACAAAATGGTTGTATGGGTTCAAAATGGTTGTAAATGTTTTGGCTGTTTACCCTCATGATCACATGGCTGACTGGGTTCTGTGGCTTGTTGTTACCGTCCAGCATCATGTGAGAGTTATATGGAGCTAGCCTGGAAAAAGATCAAGATTCAAAATTCGAAATATAGTTTCGACTGAATGCATATCATTTTTGCACTATCACAAATTTGAAAAATTGTAAGTCAAACCATTGTAACTTGGGGACTGCCTGTATATAGCTGCAAAAATAATTTTAATTTGGCATCGAATAGGGCAAATGACATAAAAAGTTCAGAAAGAAAAAATCAACAATATTTAAAAGTTATGCTAAGTCATTTCAAACATGCAGATTATACAACTAAAAATTGGAAGGTGGAACCACAAGTATACTGATTTCTTCATCTTAAAAGGAAGCAAATAAATACACACTGCTTCGGTTCTGACATAGATAATTAAAGAAGTATAGGTTTAATTTTGTTTTTGCAAAGCATAATTATAGTAGAATTTATAAGGATTTTTAGAAGCATGAAAAATTATACCAGATAGCACAGGATTATGAGGTAGAACATAAGTCAGTATATCTTGAGTTGGAGTGAAGAATAGTACTTAATGTGAAAAATAATAATGGATTTGGATTCAAATTTAATTAAAAAGAGAAGAAACCATACTACACGTAATGAACCAAAGAAAATTTCAGTCTTTCATCTAAAAAAGAAAGCACACAGAGTGTAGCTGAATCCAGATGATGTATTACAGCGATTGAGTTAATTCTCTCTGTTGATTAAAATAAATACATAATCTCCAATAAATTGCTTCCTGATATTCCTTTAAGTTATTTTACTTGAAAGAGACTTCAAATGGAGGAAAATAGCAGACATCTAAAATAAATTCAGGACCACCTGCAGTTTGACTCTTAGAAGTCTGATGAGTAGAGATATTTTAGTCAAGTGTCTGATGTAAAACATCACATTTCTATCATCATTTTTGATTGGAAAGGGGATACTTGGAAGTAATCCAGCGCAGTGTGGTAGTTAAACAGAAGGTAACATAATGGTAATTTTATCTGTATATCTGAGCTGTTAAGACTTAATTTTAAAGAACTTAATTAATGGATGTTTGCTTTTCTTGCCAAATTCACTTAAAGTTTATTAAGTTGTTTCTTTTTTCACTTTTTGAAAAACACTAAAACCTATGCTATTGAAATGGTAGAATAAGAAAAATTATATAAATTTAAACATTTGAATCCATATTGCCTGTATTCATTATATTGATAGCTGGATAAAATGGAAGAACTGAAGAGCTTAAGCCTTTTGAAACATTAGCTAAAAATGCATATGTTATAAGTTGCCAAAAGTAATACTAAATTAATGAATGTTGATTTACAGAAAATGGTTTGGTTTTCTGGTTTTTTTGTTTTTTTGTTTTTTCTTTACTTAAGCAGAAGAAATTTATTTTCTCAGAGGTATGGGATCTGGAAATATGAGATTAGAGTGCCAGCACAGAAAACACTTTTTAAATAAGTTTGACCCTATACAAAGGCAAATGCTTTAGTGACAAAATTAAACAATAGAATGTTTGTACCCACTTCAGAAAATAGGTAACCAGATGAAAAACTATGAAATAGCAACTGGTTGTTTTTCAACCTATTTTCTGTAGATTATCAGTATAAGGAAGATCTGCTTGCTTTTTAAGAATTCAGATATTTAGCCCTGGTTTAAAATGACTAAATCCAAATGTCTGAGATAAAACTCAGGAATATTCATTTTTGCCAAAATCATACTAACATCTTCAAGAAGTCTTCTACATTAATTTCTCTTAAGTCCCTGCTTACAGAGCGAGAGGCAAGAATCTGGAAAGGAGAGATTTTTTTTTTTTCCATTGGACATTCTTTCCTGTTTTGTTGAAGATTAGCTGAGCATAGAATTGAGAGTCCATTTCTGGGCTCTGTATTCTGTTTCACTGATCACTGTATCTGTTTTGTGCTGGTACCATACTGTTTTGAGGATTAGAGCTTTGTAATAGGCCTTGAAGTCTGGAATTGTGATGCTGTCAACTTTGGCTTTCTTTTTCAACATTCCTCTGGCTATTCAGGGTCTTCTCTGGTTCCATATAAATTTTAGGATTATTTGTTCCATTTCTTTAAAAAATTAATGGCATTTTGATAGGTTTGCGTTAAATGTGTAGATTGCTTTAGGTAGCATAAACATGGGAAAATTGGACAGCCACATGCAGAAGAATGAAACTGGACCATTTCCTCACACCACACACAAAAATAGACTCAAAATGGATGAAAGAACTCAATGTGAGACAGGAATCCATCAAAATCCTTGAGAAGAACACAGGCAGCTACCTCTTCAACCTCAGCCGTAGCAAATTCTTCCTAGAAACATTGCCAAAGGCAAGGGAAGCAAGGGCAAAAATGAGCTATCAGGACTTCATCAAGATCAAAGGCTTTTGCACAGCAAAGGAAACAGTCCACAAAACCAAAAGACAAATGACAGAATGGGAGAAGATATTTGCAAATGACATATCAGATAAAGGGCTAGTATCCCAAATCTATAAAGAACTTATCAAACTCAATACCCAAAGAGCAAATAATCCAATCAAGAAATGGGCAGAAGATAGGAACAGACATTTCTGCAAAGAAGACATCCTAATGGCCAAGAGACACATGAAAATGTGGTCAACATCACTTGGCATCAGGGAAATACAAATCAAAACCACAGTGAGATACCACCTCATACCAGTCAGAATGGCTAAAATTAACAAACACGTCAGGAAATGACAGATGTTAGTGAGGATGTGGAGAAAGGGGAACCCTCTTACACTATTGGTGGGAATGCAAGCTGGTGCAGCCACTCTGGAAAACAGTATGGAGGTTCCTCAAAAAGTTGAAAATAGAGCTACCCTATGACCCAGTAATTGCACTACTGGGTATTTATCCTAAAGATACAAATGTAGTGATCTGAAGGGGCACGTGCACCCAAATGTTTATATCAGCAATGTCCACATTGGAAAGACCTAGATGGCCATCAACAGATGAATGGATAAAGAAGATTCACAGACAATGAAATACTATACAGGCATCAAAAAAGATGAAATCTTGCCATTTGCAATGACGTGGATGGAACTAGAGGGTAGTATGCTAAGCAAAATAAGTCAATAAGGGAAAGACAATTATCATATGATCTCTCTGATATGAGGAATTTGAGAAACAGGGTGGGGGGGTCATGGGTCATGGGGGGTAGGGAGGGAAAAAAAGAAACAAGATGGGATCGGGTAGGGAGACAAACCATAAGAGACTCTTAATCTCAGGAAACAAACTGAGGA